>JANIJH010000006.1:58920081-58936553 GCA_024520975.1 Erythroxylum areolatum | reverse complement strand
AATATTTTATATAATATTTATTAATAAATACTAATAAAAATATTTTATTTCTTAAAATAAATAATTTTAAAATTATTGTTTGTAAAATAATATTTATTTTAGATATTTTCAATTATTAAATCAAAATTTATATATTTTAAAATTATATTTTAAATTTAATTTTATTTATTAATAATTATTAAATTAATTATATATATAATTAAAATTGTGATTATGTCTAATTAAATGTAAAATAAAATGGAATATGAAAAAATAACAATTCTAAAATAATAATTCAAAATATTGATAAAATAGAAAATAATTCAAAATTCAAAATTTTTAATTATTTTCATTATTTTACAATTAATTATTATATATAGATAATTATTATATATAGAAATAATTAAAATATAATAAAGATATATATAAACTAAAATGGATAAAATATAAACAAAAAAACTAAATTAAATAATCTAAAACTTTATAATATGACAATGAATTATTTTATAATTTTTTAAAAAATTAGAAACTATTTTATAAATTTAAAAGACTATCTAAAATGATGTTCAGTATTAACTGATATATTGTGCTACAACTCATTCTGATACCAAGGTAACTAAGATGTTCATTGGTTAGTACAGGACAGAGGAGAGAGCGGATCTAACGGTACGTGGATGCATTAATGACCATACCAAAAGGAGCCTTGTTCCCCATGTGTGGAATGAATTTTGCTTTCAACCGTGAACTGATTGGTCCTGCAACGTACTCTTGTCCCAAAAGGTGAAATCAGCCGCCCCAGCTGCCAATGTACTCTGGTATCATGGGTGATGGTCAGCCGATTGGACGATACGATGATTTGTGGGCAGGCTGGTGTTTACTCCAACATTTTTAAAACGAACTCATTTTTCTTTCAAGAGTTATCAAATCATTGTCTATTGTAGCTGGCAATTTTACTGTGTTAGGTTATTTGTGACCATTTGGGTTTGGGAGTGAGACAGGATTGCCTTGCATCTGGCACAGCAAAGCAAGCAATCCATTTGTGAACCTCAAGAGGGAATACAAAGGGATTTACTGGCAAGAGGAGGCGATCCCCTTTTTCCAGTCTGTAATCCTCCCAAAAGATTGCAACACTGTGCAAAAGTGCTACACTGAACTATCCAAGCAAGTCAAGTCAAAACTTGGCAAAGTTGATGGCTACTTCAATAAGTTAGCAGATGCCATGCTCACATGGATTGAAGCATGGGATGAGTCGAACCAAAACTAGGAGTTCCAGCCCCTCACGGGATAGCCTAGTGGTAGAAAGGAGGAGAGGATTGTGAGCGGTCGTGGGTTCGAGCCGTAAAAGAAGCAGCCTTTATTAAGGTGGTGTAATCTTTCTGGTGATGAAGGCTCATCCGTTAGAGTAGGTACCTCTGATACTATCTAAGATCAAACTTGGATGTACCTATTTATGAGTCTGAGTAAGTGATTCATAGGTCTCAAATAGTCGAACCAAGCCCGATCTCTGAGTTAAAAAAAAAAAAATAGGAATTCCAGTGTAAATGTCCAATTGAGAAAAAGTAGTTTCTCATGAGGTCGGAGATGTAATATGGGCTCGTAGTCCTAGGATTATTTTTTATGAGGTCTTTCTCCTCAGGTTTCGATTGGAGCTTTGGATTTAATTACTGATTCATGGTTGCGATTCTGTTCATTTTAATATTGATGAACAATAACAGATGAATTCTGCAATAAAACAGAGTTTATTGTTAGTTACTGAGTTGAGATCTATTGGAATTCCACCGAACTTGTTTGGATAACATGCCAATTTTCTGTTTTCCTAGTCGTTGATTTTTGGTTGGTTTAACTTCTGACCAACGTGTAGATTCACATCACACAACTATCTTAGAATAAGGCCCTCAAGCTTGGATATTTTGCAGTGTCAACGCGCCAAATTATTCCAACCACCATCTTTAGCTTTAAACGCGTGCGTGGCCGGTCAAATGGTTCGGTTGAAAATTGACAGCAAAAACAAGCTTTTGATGACACGACTGTCAAGTGTCCTGTCCAAAGCAGGCTTTCATTTCTTGGAGGGATAGCATCAAATTTAATAAGTTGACTCTTACTTGTTCTTTACTAATATCAATCGTTGAGCTTTTCCTATGTCTCCATGTGCATGTCTGAGCAAATGAGACGAAGTCCAAGTGTCTTGCAATATATTATATATACTTATAAATTGGTGGAATGGTAAATACTTATAAATTTAAGAAAATATGTTTGCTCCAGATGTCGTCATGTAGACCACTATCGATGACCCAATATGCGCAAACGAGGATGAACCAATAACGAGTGGTATGTGAATATAGAGACAAAATTGCATCTATAGAAACGCAATTTAGTTAAATTTGGAGCAGAGGTGACAATAGGGTAGGCTGGCTCAAAATTTTATAATATGGTTCAGCTCGAAGTTTAATTGTCCAAACCCAAGCTTGGTTGGGTAAGCAAAGCCTAATTAAATATATTTTTTAATTTTAAAAAATAAATAACAACGAAATTTAAAAAAAATTTAGTCTTTAGTTTTGTCAGGTTATTGAAACCTCAGTCGAATTTAGTCTGGAACTCAAAATTTTTCTCAAAAAATCCAAAAATTTAATCAACTCTAATTAAGTTAAATTCATGTTGGGTTATCGAAAGTACAGCTAACTTTTGACTTTTGTTTAGTGCTGGTAGGTTGTAGTTGACTATGTCTATATTGAGGAATGTTCATATACGTTGGAGCTCACACCTTGTTCTTCCAAGAAGAGTTATCAAAGAGATTAAGAAGATCGTAAGGAACTACTTATAGTCAGGAAAAGCTGAGAATTTAACAGGGGCCAAAATCAAATGGCAAGATCTATGCCTTCAAAAAGAAGGAGGTGACTGGGATTAGCTTCTTTGCAAGTCTTTAACTCAACTTTACTTGATAAAAGAATATGGAGGCTTTTTAACGACAAAGAAGCTTTTTGGTCTAAATGGATGCATGAATATTATCTATCTAGGACTAGTTTTTGGCAGCTAAGGATCACTGGACAACATTTGGCAGCTAAGGATCACTGGACAACATTCTTGCTGCTTGAATTAGGTCCTCAGACTAAGGGATCAACTATATTCTTCTTTCACGAGTCTGATAGAGAATGGAGAGCAAATTTGGTTCTGGATTGACAATTGGTGCAATATAGGACCTTTACATATAAGGAGGACCTGTCTGCTCTCAATATGAGAATTCCCCACAATGCTAAATTGAGTGACATAATATTTGAGAGGAATTGGTGTGTAACTTCTTAGGTTCAAGTTGCATATCGATGAAAACTTGCCTGCTTACAGTTGAATCTTAATGAAGAGAAAAAAGTAATTTGGGTGAGGGACCCTTCACAAAGGTTCACTAATAAGTCCTACTTTAAATTGTTCAGACCAGACTCTCAAAAAGTCTTATGGTTTAATATAATTCAGGCTAATCTCTACCCCTAAGGCCTCTTTCAACAGCTGGCCTGTAGTGAGGTAAAGGTTGAAAACTAGGGACAGATGTTATGGCATTATGGCATCTAGGACACTATTGAAACTAGATCTTTCAGTACTTACTCACAGGCTGTTACTGTATTGTGGGAAAAGGAATGGCTAAACATTGTTAAACTGGTTCGTGAAACAATAAAAGGTCTAAAACATGGTGCTTGTATCTTCAGAATTGCTTTCTTATTCTGCATTTATGCAATTTGGTAAGAAAGGAACAACAGACTCCGCAGGGGCTTAGCATTAGACAAGTATAAAATATCAAGTAAGACTTTCTTTTGGATTATGGAAATCTTACCTGCAAACAAAGCTCACTGTGAAGCTAGCCCTCAGATGAAGCTTAACTGTAACTTAGATTGTTAGTTGTCACTTCTTCTACCTTGGTAACTGTATAGATTATCGCGTTTAGCTAGTAGACTTTTTATTGGCCAATTTGATGTTTACCCTTAAAAGGGTATGTTCATGATTTCTATACCTTACACTGATGTACAAGCTTTAGGCTTAGTTCATAAATTCTTTCAATTTCCAAAAAACAAATTTTAACTTAGTTTCTATTTAGTTATTATAATATAAACAAGTAAAGTAGTCAAAATAAATTGTCATATATTTACCAATTAGTCAAATAAAAATTCGTATTAAAACAATTAAGAAAATTTAGTAAAAGCTCTGGTTTAATAATCTTAATACCATACTTTTTATATAATTTAAAACAATAAAAATATTTTTAAAATATAAAATGAAAAGACACCCACATTTTCTTCCTTTGTTGGTATTTAGCATAAATCATTCCACCTCTCAAATTTTTGTTTGGTGAAAGATAACAGGAGGACGGATCATGATAGATATCCAGATCCTGTTAATAAAATATAAGCAAAGTGAGTAAAAGAGCAATCCATGTAACTGCATTTTTAATTTAGACATTCGAAACTTGTGGAACATATAAATCTAATGTTGAAAAATTTTGGTGAAGAGATATTGATCTATTAGTAATTTTCAAAATCTTATTTAAGATTTTTTAGTATTAATTAGCTAATGTTTTCTACCAGTAGAAAGGCATAGTTGAAGTTGACTGGTGGTTCTAATTTGCAATAAGTCCATTACATCACCGACTGCTAAAAGTGTGAATTGATGCAGATCTTATGTTACAAAGCAGAAAAGGGGGCATCATCAACATATTAACCATTCGGGCAACAATTTCTGAGCCATTTTGATTATTTCCTGAGAGGAAAAGAAAAGATTTTGTCATAGAACCAATATGGTCAAGCTTGAGTAAGCTTTTTGCAGCTTCTGGGAGGAAAAATGAGACCTAAACCTTATCCTAAGGTTGCTTTTGTGCACTTTCTTGCTTTCTACTACTTTGAAAGATCCCAACATGGATGCCTCCGAAGTTATCAACATACTTCAGAACCGGTTCCTGTGATCATACAAGAAATTAGTTGCAAGGTCAAAAATGCCTATCATCTTTTATAATGTGTTTGCGTGCTTTACTGTAAACAGAATCCATAAAGCATTAAAAATCAGACCATGGCTAGATGAGGAAAAGTGAACTCATAATAACAAGTGATTTTGAAGGCTTTTGCCAAGCAAGCAAAAGTGCATCATACACCAATATGATACCACAAAGAACAACAATAGGAAGCTCATAGTAACTCAAGTAATTTCAGTTGTACTTCAAGCAATTATTAGGTTACTGTACAATTTGGTTGTCAGCCTACTAACTACAGCAGTTGCCGATGGACCACAAGCTTGTTAGCCAGTGCCGTTGGCTTAAGAATTGTCATCTTAGAACAGAAAATTAGACAAGATAAGCATATACTCGTTCCAAACTAAATATGCAAGTCGTTTAAGAATAAAGTCTGCAATTTCGAAATGCAATTTTTTTGATACCTTAACTCTTGCAGCACTTACGTGATGCGAGGCCAGCCAAAGACCTCATTTTCCTGCTTCACATTCATGGATTGCCTTTGGCGTTCCACTCGCTCTAGCTGCGATGACAGTTGAAATAAGTCCATGGTAGTGCCATTTTCACTGGAAACATGATTTCTGGAATTTATAAAATGCGAGCCTTGGTAAAGTCCATCTGTGACACCAAAGTTCACCGAAACACTACTATCAGATAGGAGAATGGGGTCCAAGGGACCTCCTTCCACAGAACTCGCTGTTGATGAGGAGAAGCTATTTGAAAGAGCAACTGCTGAAATCTGTGAGCTGACTCCTACAAGCTTGTCAGATACTGGACCACCAATGTGATGAGAACTTGTACAATGTTTACTTAATGGATAGGCCATATGAGTTCCTGATGAGTTGTTTGAAGAATTATGAGATTGATATGACAGAAGAGAGAGAGCACAACCAGACTCTGTGATCCCTGAGAATCCAAGGATTGTTGGTGCTGTGTCAAAAGCAGTCAAGTTCTCATTTCCAAAGGAGGTACTCTGGACCAAAGAATGTGAATCAGAATTTTGTCCCCCAAATTCTTGGGAATAATGATTAGTGTTATCACTGAAAACACTTCCTGTTGCAGTATGACGGATGTTGTCATGAAAAATGGGAAACATGTTAGCTAGTTCATCAGAAGGCAAAATGGGCTTTGAATGCAAATGCCCATTTGTGATGGGAATTACTGATGGTGAATTGAACTCAGTCCTATCTTCAGCTTTGATGCGTCTGCACCATTCATTTGTTCGATATTTTGTAGGATGAAATAGGCCATTGGGAAGTATATCTTGGCAAATAAAAGATGTAGTCGCCAGTGCAGTCCCATGATATTGTCCTCCAAGGAGCCCTGCACAAATGTTTAGGAAAATATATGACCATACCATTTGGCAACAAGACAGTAATCAACAATTTTGAGGAAAGAAATCTTCAAATGGAAGTGCTGCGCTACCCATGATGAGAAGTTAAGCTTTTAACTAGGAAGTAAAAGATGCTGCATTTGGAAGTTAAGCTTTTAACAGTCCAAGACAGATTACTAGGTCAAATGCAAGGAAACTAACATAAGAGAACTGCTCCTGCAATACACACATATATGCAAACTGACTGTTATTCTTCCTATATGAATCACACACTGGATGAGTACATCAAATTACAGCAAATACTCAAAATTTTAGCACTGTCAAGTGAGGCTAATGATGATGAAGACAGATCAAGACTTTTTAAACTGTTATTCTTCCCATATGAATCTCACACTGGATGAGTAAATCAAATTACAGCAAATACTCAAAATTTTAGCACTGTCAAGTGAGGCTAATGACGATGAAGACAGATCAAGAGTTTTTTATTTTTCCACCATACGTAAAAGGGCTTTTATATTCTCTCCTACCATCCAGTGAGCTGCATACTTTTAAGGACAAGATGTCATGCAAAGATTGCATTGTATGGTTAATGCCCAAAATGGATAATGAACAGGGTAAATCTACAAAGGCTCAAGAATGGCAAATTTGCAGTACCTTGCTTGAACAAAGAATAGCAAGTCAAAGTACCCACATACACCAATAAAGCACTAGCCATTAGCCAGATAGAAAAACATTTTCAAAGGGACTTGACTATATCTTTTGAATCCTTTATCTAGATCAAGGTTTGAGTATCTTCTGTAATTCCCACTGGAACTAATACTCACTTACCTACAAAGGGGTTTTAGTACATCTCTTTTACCTAAAACATAATTCTTATAATAGCTTCCAGATAAATGAAGGAGGTCAAACAGGATTAAAATGTTGCATTTGTGCAAAAGTAGCACCTTAAATAATAAGCAAGGATCTCTCATCCTAAGTTTTAGCTTGAAATAAACCATGTTCAAATAACGTTAAGGAGTCTTTCAGAACAAGATTCAATTTTCCAGCCAAATTAAACTTTCCTAAAAGTCGGGAAGCTCATTTAGTAAACACTTGACCATACAAGAAACCAGAGGGACTATGTTAATCCATATGTTCTACCGTTGAATGAATGAAGTGGTCTTCCAGTTCTTCCAAAGTGAATACCAACTTGAGGCTTTCTACGGCGCTCATTGTGGCCTGCAAGGCGTTTACGACAGCTGCGCTTACCATCATCAAATTCAGCCAGCAAATGAAACCTGGGAAATTAAAAGCTAGAATATTTTATAGCGGCTACGTGACTCAAAACATTTGAACATCCAAAAGTCTATGTTCAACTTGTACTTTAAATACACCTCCACAATTGAACTTCAAGAAGGTTAAATTTAGGAATTCTATAATATATTAAGATTAGAAAATAAAGAACATGTTACTCAAGCTAACTAGAGGTAATAATCAAAATAACTATGATATAACTGTTCAGATGCAGAAGGTTAAAAAAGAAAGGGCAGATGGTAGGATAAGTGATGAAGAAAGGGGTGAACCTCCAATTTGAAAGACATAGATTGGGGGAATTCAACTTATATAACTTCCTAAATTTTGGTATTGCAAGTGAAATCCAACAAACCTGCTACATTGTTGACAGAATCTCTGTTCAATTCCATTCACAATGACTTTTGAAGTCTTGGTGTGAGATTCACAGACTTTGTGCCTCTTGTGGTACTCTTTTGAGGAGGTGAGATCCTTGTTACATCCATACACTTGACAATATGCAGCCTGGGAGCTTGCTCGAAGACGCATTCCCTTAAAAGGTGTTAAAGGTGCAGATGACTCGGAGGAAGAAGCAATAGTTGCTCCTATAGGAATTCTGGAATTCTTGGAATCTTTTAGATCACCCAACCTCCCCAACTTCAAATCAATAAACGAACAATCCCTGTTGTTAGAGGTCGTTGTTGAGCTAGAAAACTTGTAAGTGGAGTCATCTTCTAATGAAAGTGCATTTGTTTTAGCCCCAAAAGGGTTCATCATTGTCCCGCAATCAACCTTACTCCTTAAAGCATCCTGCGGTGAATCATTACGAACTTTTTCAATACTTTATTCCTAAATTCCCCAAAACCTTTCACTTTGATGAGCGTTGACCTGAGATCAATAATTTTCCAGATGCTGCGTCCAGTTTCCAAACGCCAAACGATCAACGCAATTTGTATACTTTAAGAAGAATTGAGGAATAAAATGTTTCTTTGACTAATTCAACAAAGTTACAGTTTCTGAGATTAAAGGATGAGGACATTTCAATTCATGGAAACTCCCTCTAAACAATTTCTCTGCTCCGAAAGGGAAAAACCAAGTTTAACTCGATTTTCTTCAGACTACTGTTTGAAAAATCACGTTTGAGCACTATATAGACTAACCATAATTCCACCAAGAAGCTTCTTTGAAGTCTTTAGCAGGATGTTAACCCAGTGTTTGACATATCAAAAGCTTCAAAAGAAGAAGGAAAAAAGGGCATCAAAGATTATTCGACACCAATAAATAAAAGAAAAACAGCATATTAGTAGACATCAGATAGATTAAGAAGTCGTGTATCTTTAACCCAGAAAATTGCGAAGACTCTCTCATCATCAGAAATACTAATTGAGGCCAAGGAGATAAAGAGCAAAAGCAATGCATGAACAGTACAGTACAGTACAGACACTGATAAAGACAGCCATTTAGTGGTCTGCTTTAAAAGCTATGCAAATGATATGAGAGAGACAGAGAGAAAGGAGCTTGCTTTACCAGCTTTATAAAGTAGTGAAATTGTAAATGAGGTGTGAGACAGACCCAACTCACTGAAAATGATTTACTTGTCACAAACTTCATTGAAACCGAGAAGAAAATCCGTGGCTAAGAGCGACGGAGAAAAAGACACTGATATTGGAGATAGATTCTCTCACCTTCTTCGCTTTGAACAGTAATGAGGTTAGTCACCATCTGCCCCCTGGTTCACAAGCAGCCATCATCGTTAACATTAGTTTACTTACCGTACAGGATATGTAGCAAAATGCCTATGGCTTGCATGTGATTAACAACTTGGAGATAAAGAAATAAAGAATGAACATACTATTCTAACTTGTTGGAACTATTTTTGTAGGAAAACAACAAGAATAATATTTAACTTCTTGGGTAAGAAGCAAGAAAATCGCAAGAGAATGTTCCGCGGAACATCTAAAACAAGATTTGTAAAGGACAAAGAAAACAAATCATTTCAAGTTTCAAACCACAACGTCGTGCAATGGGGGCAATTGCGGAGTGGAGAGGAGACAATACGCAGTCAACGCTCTCAATTATTAGACACTCTCCACATAAGGTGAGAAGAAATTCTCTCACCTATAACTACAAAAACACAAACCAAACCCGTGTTTTCCACACGTGGGCACTGCAACCATCGCGGGTTAGCCAATAAATCATACTTCACATGTCAGCTCTGCCGAAAGAAATTAACTTTTTTCGCTGTTTATCGTAAAACTTTAGGCGACTTTTATTCTTCTTAAGAGTTGTATAAGGATTGATCCTATTTAGAGAAATTCAAGCCATTTTAAATAATTTATCATTTTAACTTTTAAGAGTATTTAAAGTCTTAATACTAATTTATCATCAGCAATAAAATTTTTTTCCCTTGAGCCGTTCTTAACGTTTTATAATTTGAACAAAGTAAAAAAAAAAAAGTTTTTATAGGACAAAAAAAGTGAGTCACTTTTTTTTATAAGGGTTAAAAATAAACCTTATTTTATTTTATTTATTTTTTAAGATTGTTAAAAGTGAGTCATAATTTGCCTCTTTTTTTAATGAGGATTAAGAACGAGTCATTTTATTCTTCATGAAAATAGTCTAAATAGGGGTACCCTTTCTACCCTTGCCTAGGGTTAGGCTTGCTTATAGTGTAAGTAAGTTTAGGGGGAAGAACAAGGATGAGATCTGCTCTGGCACATACTTAGTTTTAACTTTATGCCCAACAAATCTCATCCGATGGTTGATATGAATAAAGTCGGTTGATACGGAGTTAGAATTAGGTAAGTGGCACAACAAAGACGGCATTGAAATACAGTTACACCGTCACAATTGTTTAAGCCGAACATAGACGGTTCTAACACTGACAAATAAAATCCTAACGTTGTCATATTAGATCACAAAGAAATAAGTCAATTGATAAAACTCTAACTAATCAAACTTAATTCTAACACTATCATAATTCTGATAATTATGGTCAAATATAGTTGAAAATCGTTGCATCATGTAGTAACAAAGCCAACTCCAATCTTAATATCATAATTGCAGTTGTGAACGTAATTCGTAATGTAAAATTTTAATTACTATTTTTTATCGGTTAGACATTCAAATCTACGAAAAGGGGGGAAAAAAAAAAAAAGCACCAGTATACGCAACCGTAGTAATTAAATGGGCAGTGATAGAATATGGAAGAAGCTATGACAATGTGTATATACGGAAAGAAGACGCCGGCGATGACAAACTGCGACGGTGGACGTTGCAGTGGCTTTTCCGTACAATCTTGGGCCACAAGCTGGAGAAAAAAGAGGAAGACGGGAGACGACGGAAGAATATGTAGCTTCGTTTGATTGGGTACAAACTCTACATTATGAGAGAAAGAAGTAGACAGTAGACGGTAGTATATATAACAAGAGTTTTTGTACGTTTAAGTCCTGGTGGACCTTCCGTTTCTTTTTAATGTAATTTATTTTTTAATTGTCAATAAAAAAAATAACATCATAGACACGTGAGGCTGTCAGTTAATGTTCCCAAAATAATTCCGGCAAAAGGATAAACACCATAGATACTGATTCAAATCAGAGCACACATAAAAATAAATGGATACGTGCACAAGTGAAGAAGCAACTACACATTGACGAAAGCGCCACCGCAACAACCATTCCATCCAAAGCCCAAAACACCACGCCACGTCTCCCTACTTCTCTAATGGAATGGTAGACTTTGGTTCAACTACTTAGCTAAGTATTCACGGGGCCTACCCAGCCCGCTCCGCCCTTTTTCTTCTCGTTGTTCGCAAGATATTTTAGAAGGTCTCAATTATAAGAAGCTTGCTCTTCCTTTTTTATCCTCGCCCAGCTTTTCAAAATCTAATCATTGTTGTTAGATTTCATTTTTTTGGTTTGTCGGACATTTGGGCAAAAAAGACAAGGAACATTTGCATTTTGCGTCCCATTTCACCCCTGAAATTAATTAAATTGGACTAAATGATTTTATTTCATATTATTTTTGTATCTCTAAACTTCTTGTTCGGTTTCTCGGTCGTCTTCTATTTGGGATGAGTTTGGCGCCGTATTGTTCATATTAGAGGTAAAAATTATATACTTACATTGTTTTGCAGATTTTCTATTTCGGATATAGTATCAACACATATGATCCTCGGATGGAAAAAAGAGAGGATAAAAACAGTAGGCAATTCTACTACATTTCGAGAAGCATGAAGTTTTGACAAAAAATGATTTTAGTGTCATAGGTATACAGCTTTCTTTACATCAATACTTCCAAGTAAGATGATCAGAAGCTTAATACTTAGAGATTCATTTCTTATAGAAGCTCTTTTGGGAATGGCATATACCATGAAGACGATCTTGACAATTTTATATTGAACATTCAATCTTCTTCTACTAAATTTGACTGTAGTTTGTTACTTGAGTTTTATATATAATGTTGAAATGTTGTGTTACTGGAATGTTTGTGACTGGTTTTAGGTTACCGGAGAGAAAGGCTGTATTTTTAAGGTGCCATGGTAAGAAATAGGTGAGGAGTGTTAGTGATAGTGTTAGTGGTAGTGTTGTTTATCTTGATCTAGGTTTATTAATATTTTATACTACCTTATGTCTTTTGGTTGAGAAGAGATTTCCTTCAGAAAATCTCTAATGGTGTACATATATTGAAATATCAAGAATAAAAGTTTGTTTCACATTGAAAAAAAAGAAGAAAGAAGATTAACTTATAAATTTAATGGAGTACTAACAAAATTATAGAAGTCAGGAAGAAAACCATACAAGACATGAACAAACCTTCATATGTCAAAATTTTTTTGTTCTTAATCATTACAAAGATGAGAAAGCTTGTAGTGTTTGCTAATAAGAAGTAATATCTCTTGTTTTCTTCCTTTTGCTGGACTTCATCCACATTAAAGGGAGTATTCATTTCACAGTCGAAGTTGGTCAGGTTTATTACTTCATTGTCTCCTTTTGGGTTCATTTCTCTTCCTTTGCGTAAAAACCAGCTGTAAGTTAGCCAAAGCATGAAGTACTTTATTCTTAAAATAGCTCCAGACTAGACTAGACTAGACTAGATGAGAAAGAGAGAAGCAAATTCTGTGTGGTTTGGATGAAGATCCGTTAACCCATTTAACAATACATAAATAATTAAGAAGTGAGATTAAAGTAATCGGTAAAAGTGTTTTTTTTGGGTTTAAATTACGAAAATAATATTTTTATAAAAATAAGTACATAATTATAATTTTTTCTACATTTCGAAAGACGGAAAATCTTGTGTAGTAATAATTCTCTTACTGTTAAATATTAGGTATTTTATTATAAATTTTAACATTATTTGTTAGGATAAAATATTATGGATTTAATTGGTTGACCATATTTAGACTATGATTTAAGACTTGTCGTTTTTTAGTGTGAATTAACAACAAATTCTATGTAAGTTGGAGACTGAAATTAGAAAATCATCTTGAATAATATTTGATAAGTGATTATACGAAGATAGAACTCTATCATAAAAGACTCATTTTTGTCAATCACATGAATTAAGATAGAAATCTTATCTTGTGAAGACTTCTGTGCGAATGACGTGACCAAATGGCTGTGTGTGTCTTCAGCTGTCCTCTGTCCAATGCTTTTGGGTCTATTTTTGCCGTAAACGATTTGCATTTGCGTGCGCAGCTGGTTTTTTTACTGAGTTTTTCACGTAACCCAAGGCTGTTTATGTGAGTGCTGTGTTTTCTTGTTGGTTACTGTCTCGTTGGTTTCGAAAAGAAAATGTTGAGTGGACGTTGTGTTTTTCTTTGGATGTGTTGGAGTTTCGCGTGAGTTGGTTGTGTAAATTCACGAGCCTGAGAAAAATCCTTCCAGCTTTTTCTATTAGTGCTTGCATACTTTGACTGGGCGTTTGTTGAGTTAAGTGGGTTCTTTTTCTGAGTTTATGAATATTTTTAATTATATATTCCTTTGCTTTTGTTGGATGCTGCAGAGTTGTTTTGTGTGTGTGAGTTTTGATGAGTATTCTTTATCTCTCTTCAACAATAAGTGGAGAAGGTTGAAAGCGTTAGACTTTTACAACTAGGTTTTATTGATGTGTACGTAAATCTTTAGTGATTGTTTTATTATTCACGAGGCATTAACTTTGTGGCTGTTGATTGTGAGTTGTAATTTGAGAAAATTTCATAAGTTGCAACTATTATTCTTAGTTGATAGTGTGATATTTGTTGAATGGATTGAGTATTGAATGATTAGGTACGTTTCTGGTAGCTGTTGATAGTGATATTTGCGTGCGAAAAATTCCAACAATCATCTTGAATTTCACAACTATGATGTTTACAACGTTTTGGCATAGAAATGTTTATGTTTCTTGACAAACAACTTTCCAATCTGATATTGAAGGAGCGCAATTAATTTGGGAAGTTTTTTTTTATCTCAAGTGTATTCGTTTATGTTAGTTAATATTTTAATCATTTGAGTTGTTAGTTTTACTTTTATGGGTAGTAAAGACGAAGAATAGTGTTAAGGGTTAAATGAGTCAATTCTGTAATGCTTTGAGTAAAATTATTGTTATATCACAGATAAAAGTAATTAAGCTAAGTGAGAGCTCCATAGACGTAAATAAAATATGCCAAACTGTGTTACTAAATCTCATATATTAATTTGTGTTTAATTTTTATGTTTTTAATTGTGCTAGATTTTGCAAAACTACTATTTCCTCTCGTAAACTTTCACTTACTTTGAATTAAGAAATTCCTTGCTAAAAATAAGACATCAACTTCACCTTCAGGCTCAAATCAAATGATCCAAATCCTACACCACAGTTTAAACTATATATTACAAAATTTCTATATGAGTGTCTATATATATATATATATATATATATATATATATATATATATATATATGCACGTAGAAATAATAATGTTTTGAAAATCAGACCGAATCAATCGGTCAAGTTAAAGAAACGGTGACTCGGAGTATGAAACAATCCGGTTTAGCCCGTATTTTTATGAATGATTGGCCCGTTCATTTTGTGATCGGACCGGTAAAAATTGTTGAACCGGTGAAAGAAAGAACCGATCGGTCCATTTAAAATATCTTGATTTTGATTATTTTAACTTGAATGAATATTATAATTAGTGATCTTTTTTGTCTTTTTGGTGAAATATAACTAGTAAGCTTTATTATCTTATTTTGTGTGTGTAGGTAAACTAAAAAAAAACATGTATATTTTAAAGTTTTAAAGTTTAAGTTAAGTTTACAATTAGATAAATAATTAAATAATATGTTTTAAAATTATCTTTTATATATTTATTAGTCACTGGTCCGATTACGGTTGAATTCCGGTTGAACCATTAATCTTTGAATCAGTTGCTTCTCCGATTCAGTCACTAATCTGGCTTTTAAAACATTGAAAAATAACATTCTTTATTTCTTTGATAAGTGAGAAGCATAACCACCATGCATCTTGTTTTACCCTTGAACATGATTGAATTGAGTGATTATCGAAGTGAAGTGTGCGGTTCAATGAGAAGTTAATACCATCAGTGGTCCTATGTTTTGTTTGCATATAGGCATACATGTGTGTATACATAGATAAATGCACGCCAGCTAGTAGCCAATGTAACGCCATACAATGACCTTTCTCTTTCGGTGTGAATAGCTAAACCTACAAGCTTTAACTGTTACTTAATTGTTTACGGTTCCGGGAATTTTGGAGCCATAAAAAATCTATCGTATCCATTGACCGAAGTTCAATCGAATTATTGAGTGCGAGAGAGCTCTGTGTTCTTGCTCTGTCTTCTTGTCCCATAATTGGAGGATCCAATGACACGTTAATTTCAAGCAATTTAAAGCTGTCACATGTAGTTGAAACAACTTTTGACTTTTCTTAAAAGGAGGCACGCAAAAGAGCATTCATAGACACGTGGTTTCTTTTGGTAGCTGCATATTCTCTAACATTTTCTCAGATGATTAGTGTAATATATATGACACACTTCACATGGGAACATTAATGAGGTTTAAAGGAGCAGGAGCTAGGCATGGATAGCGAAATTGCGGCTACTAACCTGCAGGATGAGAGAAGGTGATTAATTGGGAGCCTCGCAATTAATTTATATTGGTCCTTTAAAGAATGATCATAACAATTTCTTAGTGATCATAATATTATTTGAAAGAGTAAGTACTTAGTGTTTATCTAGATTGGTGTTCGAGCAACTATGGGTCCGTCCAAAAACATAGTTTCGCCAAAAAAAAAAACTCCTTTCATATATTGTTCAATTATTAATTTAAGAAAGATAGAGGTTATGAACGGCACCGTCTCATAACTATAATTTGTAACACCCATCCCTTGCATTCATTTTTCAAATCAAAATTTGAGAAAAGGTGCTTTTAGTACGAGTAATAATATTTTGGCATTATATATGTACGTTGTCTTTTTGTAACTTATATTTTTTATCTTTAATTTCTTGTATTTTTGTTAAATGTCTTATTGTATATTCATTTAATAATTTTTACATCCTCCAATTCATCTTTCATTTTGTCGAGATTCACGTTGTGTAATTGTTTTTAGAAGTTTATGTATCGTTAACAAATTACAAAAAAAAAATGTAACAAGGTCAAATATATTATTCTTTATAGGATTATTACATATTCATCAGAACATTGTTTCATTTGTGGACCTTTTGAAAGTTTAGCAATTGACTGGACAGGTTTTAAGATATAAACCAAAGTAAACGAGTGTTTTGTTTAGCAATTAAGAAATCTAAACTATCGGTGCTTCATGGGTGTCGTTGTTGGACCCCGCTTTTTGAATGAAAATAAGAAATATTCAAAAGTGAATGAGTTGATTGAAATTAAGTTGAAAATCAAGAAATAAAGAGAGAAAGTGTGA
>JANIJH010000006.1:58851567-58877357 GCA_024520975.1 Erythroxylum areolatum | reverse complement strand
AATAAATATTATATAAAATGTTAAAATAAATTTAAATAAAAATAATTTATTAGTAATAAAAATAAAAATAATTTATTGGTAATAAAAATAAAAATAATTTATTTTAAAGTTTTTTTTAATTTATAATTATTATTAGTAATAAAATATTTATTATTATTTTAAAAACTAAAAAAAAGGGGTGGAAGGAGAGGTAGGAGGGAGAGAGGGAAATTTTTAAAATTTTTAAAAATTTTACAAAAAAGTCCCCCAATTTTTTAAAATTTCCGATACCGGCCGGTATTTGATGGTTATTTTGAATACCAGCTGGTACCGACCGGTACCGCCGGAATTGGTCGGTATCGATAAGAATTCATCCCTGGTACCTTTATGCCCGTTCCGGTATCGTTTTCCGGCCGGTACCGACCGGAACGGAACGAAATTCACAATGTTGGTGGATGGAGGTCATGCTGCATTATGATGAGTAAATAGTGACAAAATACAATCATGGACAGGGATGTTTGTGTGCCCACGTAAGTGCCTAAAATCCAGAGTAGAAGACAATGAAAAACGACGGTTAGCCAGTGCTCATGTTATGGTGCAGAAAATAGACAGTGAATAACATGGCTAAGGAAGAAAGATCGTAGCTCAATCTCATGTGCTTCTGTAGCCTTTCTTTGTAAAAGGAGCTGGATTAGTTACAGTTGTCCTTCCTGGGTTAATGGGTTGGGTGTCCAGTACTGACGTTGTACTGACTTGGAAACCATGTCGAAGTTACCTATTTATATCTTCTTGAGGCTTTCCTTCATCCTATAGCAAAATCTGACTCTTGGGTCGGATCAATAGTTGAGATAATTTTCGCCAAAGGGTCTTGAAGATTACAGAAAATCACAATGCTATCCAATTCTAAGTTTTGACAACTATTCCATTAAACTTTTACATCAAATTTGGTGTAAAAGAGAATATTTTAATAATCTTTTTACACCAAATTTGGTATTACTCTAACCATTCTATACCAAATTAATTTTAAAGAATATATTACAATAATTTAGTTATTAACTAAATTAATTTATATTTATACAATAATATTTATTTTTTATTTATAAAATTAAAATAAAATTATTATTCTTAATTAATTAATATATTCTTTACATTAAATTAATATTATTTAACAAATATAATTAATATTATTGCAACAAAAACTTAATAACATACACAAATATAATATTTTTATTACACATTTAACCTCTAATCCTCTGAATTACCATATCGTTCCCATAAATGTTCAATCAATACATTACGAAGTTCATAATGAGCTTCTTATCTTTAATTTGCTTATGTCTAGCAAGAAATTCTTGAAATATAATTGTATCGTCTCTATTAATATTAATTTCAAGGGCTGACGTTTCGCTCCAATCTTGTATGACTGCTTGAGTATCACGTTTGTCTTCAATGATCATATTGTTTATTATAATGCATGCTGACATAATATCATATAATATGGATTTTTTTCCAAAAATGTGTCGGTCCCTTGATAATTGCAAATCGTGACGGGAGAACCTCAAATGTACGCTCGACATCCTTCCTATATACTTCTTGCATCTTCGCGAATAACTTCTTTTTTGGGCCTCGAGGATCATGAATGGTTTGTAACAGGGTAGACCATTTTGGATAAATACTATCAACTAAATAATATCCAGTATCATAAACTTTTCCTCAAATAACATATGAGTAGAAGGTGCTATATCTTTGGTAAGGTTTGCAAACAAGTGAGATGCCTCTAACATTAATGCCATTATTTGACCCTGTCAAACCAAAATATGCACGCCATATCTACAAATCATAATCAGTTATAACTTCAAGAACAATAGTTGGGAATCCACTGCATCTACTATATTGTCCTGCCTAAACTGTTGGACAATTTTTCCCTGTCCAGTGCATGTAATCTAAACTTCCTAACATCCCTGGGAAACTATGTTCTTCATTAATATTAAGCATTCTTGCAACGTTATTAGCATCCGATGCTCTTAGATAAATCTGTCCAAGGATCTTCACAATGGCTCGACAAAACCATTTTGTACTTTCAATTTCAGTTGAATCTCTAATTTTAATGTATTCATCAGTTGAATCAGCTGATACATCATACGCTAACATTCGAAATGTTGCTATTCAATTTTGTAAACTAGACAATCCTAGTTTACCACATCCATCTCTTCGTTACATAAAGTAGTCATCATGACCTTCAACAGCACTAACAAGTCGTAGGAATAAATTTGGACTCGTTCGAAATTGCCTTTGAAACATTACTGCATTATATCTTGGATTTTCAACAAAATAATCATCCCATAGTCTTTGATCTGCTTCAGCATGATCACGATAAATTACTCTATGACTAGAGATTGAGTCTTTGTGCTTTGGCTAGTTCACTATATTGTTCATATAGTAATCCATTGTAAGGTTGTTATTGGTGTATGTAGATAGTAACACTTTGTTTTGTGCTAATATTGCAAAAGTGAGATCTAATTCATCCTCCGATGATGAGGGTGAAGATGAGGATGATATATGAGAAGTACTAACATTAGTACATATAGTTGTAGACAAATATAGTGAAGGGTTTAAAGAAGAATCTGCTAGTGATTCATTCCCTTATATGGTAAATAATTCAAGACAAGATAAGGAATCTCTGCAAAAGAATCTAACTCTATCTCTTCCCAACCGTTGGATTAGATTACATTCTTGTCAATCGTTAATTAGTATTCTTATCCTATCCACACTATATCCAAGACAAGATGAGGAATCTTTGAAAAAAATCTAACTCTATCTCTTCCCAATCGTTGGATTATATTGCATTCATCTCAACCATTCATTAGTATTCGTATCCTATCCACACAATATCCAAGACAAAATAAGGAATCTTTGCAAAAAATCTAACTCTACCTCTTCCCAGCCGTTGGATTAGATTGCATTCATCTCAGCCGTTCATTAGTATTTGTATCCTATCCACACAATATCTAAGACAAGATAAGAAATCTTTGCAAAAAATCTAACTCTATCTCTTCCCAGTCATTGGATTAGGTTGCATTCATCTCAACCGTTCATTGGTAGTCATATACTATTCACACAATATCCAAGACAAGATAAGGAATCTCTGCAAAAAATCTAACTCTATCTCTTCCCAGTCATTGGATTAGGTTGCATTCATCTCAACCATTCATTAGTATTCGTATCCTATCCATACAATATCTAAGATAAGGTAAGGGATCTCTGCAAAAAATCTATCTCTATCTCTTCCCAGTCGTTGGATTATATTACATTCATCTTAACCATTCATTAGTATTCGTTTCCTATCCACACAATATCCAAGACAAAATAAAGAATCTCTATAAAAAATCTAACTCTATCTCTTCCCAACCATTGGATTAGATTGCATTCATCTCAACCATTCATTGGTATTCTTATCTTTTTCACATCATCTCTATAAATAGTTTTTTTGTTCTACTAAATTGAAACCCTCGTTTCATCTAACACTCTTTGAAATCCTAAACTATAACACTCTTTCAATCCTATCCGAAAAATGGAAAGCTCAAATTTTGGTGTAAAACCTTCATCAAATACCTCTCGACGTGCATCATATTCAGTTGAAGAAGATCAAGTCTTGTGCCATATATATCTTAATGTTTCCCAAGACTTAGTCACCAGTAGAGATCAATCTATAGCTTAGTTTTGGTCTCGTATTACAACTAAGTATCATATATGGATTTTCTTTACAAGCTCGATGGCAACCTATAATGACAGCTATTAGAAAATTCAGAGGCTGTGTTTAACAAATTGAAAACTTAAACCCAAATGATGCTTCTGAACAAAATATTGTAAGTGCTTTATTTATTTGTTTTTTTCTTTGTATGAATTGAAATACGTTTGACTTATACCTTAAAATCTAGCTTAAGTTACGTTATTGTCTTACAGTTTGAGAGAGCAAAAGATTTACTCATTCAAGATCCAAAATTTCAAAAAGGTTTCAAATTTAATCATGTATGGCCAATCCTAAAAAATATGGAGAAATATGTGAATAATAGCAAAGAGAAAGCATCGAGTCATTGAAAACGATCTAAGTGCAATGAAATGTCACCATTCAAATCCCAAAAATTAGATAAGCCCATATGATCATCATCATTTTGTATTGATTTAAATAATGGGTTTGAAGTTGAAGATCCATTTATTGAAAGAAATGATGAAGCTGATCGTCCTATTGGGAGGAAAAAAGGAATAAAATAAAGAAATGAAAACATTTTTTAAGTCTATGAATAAAGAAATAAAAGGAATGTTTCATGAAAGTCAATCTCTTCTCGAAAAAAATTATGAACTTCAGTTGTTACGAGCTCAAAATGAGGTAAAAAAAATTAGAGTTATGAAAAAGACAGGAAAATAATAAAATTTTATGCAAAGATCTGGATTCCATCAAAGATCCAGTATGCGTGAGGCTCTCAGAAATGAAAAAATAAAAATTCGTGCAAAAAGAGTTCAAGAAGGAGAACCTTAAGGAGGAGTTGGCTCATCTGGTGGCTTTAACCAATTTTTTGATTTTGGAGGAAATGGGGATGACGTTTAAAACTATTAATTATTTATGTTAAATTAATATTCTCAAATACTTTAGTTTTGCTTTTAATTTGATTGTTGTAATTTTAGTTTGATTGTAATCTCAAGTCTGATTGTAATTGTAATTTATTTTAGTTTGGTTGTAATTTCAAATATTTTCATTGAGTTTTAATTTTTTAAATCAATGTTGTGGTTTAAATTTATGCACCTTTTATTTCAAATTTATTTTTTATTCTTAAAATATTTTATTAATGAATTTATAACAATTATAAATAAGAATTAAAAATAAATTTAAAAGTATATTTAATATTAGTGTCATTTTAAATGTTTCAATGGGATATTTGTAATGATATATTTTTTGTAAAGTAATATATAATTTAAATTTAATTACTTAGTAATTATGTAAATAAATCAAATTATGAGAAGGACATAAAAGGAATATGACAAAAAGAAAATAGACAAAGTTGTCATTTTACAACTTTTAGTGCATGAATAGTAACACATCAAAATGGTATAATGAATAGTAACACACCAAATTTGGTGTATTACTATTTATTATACCATTTTGGTGTTGAATTTTGGTGTCTTCCTTGGAATGATTTCATTGCACCAAAACACCAAATTTGGTGTTTTAGTGTGTTGGTTGGAGATGGCCTAAAGACACAAATTTGTCAGTGCTCGTGTAATTCCCCAAATTACGAGTAATGAATAACATGACTACCTCAAACCATGATTGTCGTTGAAATTTAGTATAAATACACATATAACCCCTAGTTGAAAAAGATTTTTTTATTTTTTATTCTTTTTTCTTTTAGTAAACATGGAAAAAGGGCATAAGCTCATCCCCGCCTTATCCTAGTGATAAGTACTAATTACACTATGTTTTTAGCTTGATTTTGAGGGTATTTTTCTTAGCATAGTTTATATTTAATGTTTAGGCCTCTCCAATGAAGAAGGCATGGATTAAGGCAAGTTGAAACTATGTTGGAGTGATTTTGGATGAATATAAGTTGAACATAGTCCCATGTTCAATGGCATAGCCTGAACAACAATACTGTATTTTGATTTATATAGCCTATTAGTGGATTCTACCTTTTCAACAACTTAGCATATGAAAAAATATAGCTCAAGTTGTCTCTTATTCCCCCTGTGTTCTGCCTTTGTGCATTCTACTTCTTAGAATAATTTGCCGCATGAAGAATACAAGTCAAATAGGGACTCATGTTTAGCAACACGATCAATAGCCATATTCGAGTTCTTACCTTCAAGGCTATGTTCTTAAAATGAACCTTTAAATATGAAACAGAGGAGCTATTGACCTAATACGGTCTAAACATAGAACCATTCTCTTGATTTATTTTGGTGATGATTTTTAAAGAAAATCCTAGAGAAAGACATAAAGCAACACGATGGGGAAACACGAACTTGTGTTAGTCTTATGTTAGTGTTAAAATTTATGAAAGTTCTAGAGTTTGTGCTATAAAAGGAAAAAGAGGGCCAGGACCTTGGAGCGTCTTGGGATAATAAAAGAAGAATCTTAGAGAAAAATTCAAGATTCTGTCAAGATTATAAGATTTATGTGAATGAATCCTTGTGTTTTGCTTTCTTTCCTTTTTATTGCTACTTTCCTTATTTCTAGTATAAACTAAATCCATAATTAGGGTTAGGATGTTGTTTATAATTGACATTTCAATTACTAATGCATGATTAGTTATTAGTTATGTTGAATTTATTCTTTAATTTTGATTCTTAAATTGATGTGTAACCATCATAGATTTAATCTTCAAGATTATATGAATGATTAAAAGGGGAAGAATAACCTATACACTAGGAGAATAAATATTACAGATCTAGAAGAAGAGATACCTTAGACTATTGTGTTAACTAATAGATTATTTGTTCTTAATGAGTTTGATTAAGCTTAATTATGCATGCATGAGGTGGTAATCCTCAATTAGATATACTTTTATTCCTCAAGAGAGTACATATATATATATATATATATATATATATATATATATATATCTTAGGTTAATTTTTATTTCAACCTTGATAAATAATCTTAGTTGATAATGGAAATTTTTCATAAGTGAATTTTGAAGCTTAGTTTTTGTTTATATTGATTTATTTTTATATTTATTCAATTTAATTTTGTTGTATTGCTAGGAATGATAAGCTTAATAGTTCTAGTTCTTGTGGGATCAACAACTTAGAATATGACATATTTAGAACTTTCTACAATTGATCATGTACACTTGTAGATTAGATCAATCACTCAACTCCTGAGTTGATCATACTTTAGGTTGATCTTGGGTCTTTTTTGGGATTTAGGTTGGTATTAAGCTTGGACTATGTTTTGGAGCTTTGAGCTAGGCTCAGGCTCAGACTCGGGCTTCAAGTTCATAGTCTAAGCTAACATGATTTTGTATTTTGATAAATAGTTACTTCTGAGTTGTAAAGTCCGATCAAGTTTGGGCTTGAGCTAAATGCTTAAGACCTACCTAAAACATGATTGGACTCAGGTTCAAATCGAATATTTCAGGCCCATTTCAAGCTTTATGTTAGGTAAAAAATTTTAGGTTTGGCTAATATAAAAGCAAATTATCCATCGGGAGATATCTTAGCATGTGTTCTTTCCCTCTTAATTGTTGTTGCATTAATTCAAGGATGATTTTAGGATATATATATATATATAGTTTTACAATAAAGGTTTATATATTTGCAATTTCCATACATCAATCTTAATGCTGATCGTATATAAATGATAACTTAGATATAATTTAAACTTACATGTAGACATAGTCAAAATATGTATGTGTAGATTGACTTAGATACATATATTAAGCATTAAATGGTGATCCATATATAGACCTACCAAACTCTTCTAGTATTAGGGAAACCTTTTTCTAAGGTTTCAAAGAACTTAGTTAATTATGAGCATAGATAATTAGATAAATATATTGGCCAATCAATCTAGGGATAGTGGTTGTACATCAATAGATGGCAGATCGTACATTAAGAAATTTTGTTGATCCTATCAATTGAATTCCTAACTGAATTAATGATGCAAGATAAGTTTATGGGTATTGATGTTCTCATTGATTATTTCACAAATGTTTTAGAGGTAATATAAGGTAGTTATTACTTAGTTTTCTTTTATTAAATCAATCAAAACCTAAAAAATAATTAATTAAATAATAATAATAAGGAGATTAGAATCAATATTTATTCCATTTCTTATAGGATTGGCCCTTGCTACCACTTTACTAGTGTAAAGTGATAGGTCCACTTGCCCTACTCATGTATTAGAATAGTAGAATTTAAAAACCCGTCATCAGTTGACTTAGTGACAGGACTCGAGGCTGAAATTGAACCATCAAGGGCTATAAGGACCTAATCTTTTGAACTGTTATCTATCATTTTCCATATAGAACTTGAGCCAAACCAAAGGACGTGTTGTATGCAAACTCTTAGTTTGGCATTCTTAATAATTTATATAAACAATTCAAAAAAGACTCAAAACTTTATTGATAATAGAGTTTAAGGTTACCATCATCCCAAGATCGAGGTATTTCTTTTTCACTTATATATGCTAATTTACAAATCCTAGGTGAGAAAATCTTCATAATATGGAATGATATAGTCCAATTGGGGTCCTTTATGTCACTGCAGATCTTTTAGAAACATCTTCTTACAAGTCCCTTTTTTTAGGTCCTTATCTTTCATCTTTTTTATGGTTATATAACCTTATTCTTTATTGATAGGTTGTATTCTTCATTGGCATTATAAATCTTCATTCATAGATCAAATCAAGATTTATTCAATTTCTAATTATTTATGCCTATTGAAAATGTGCTCACTCTTAAGCTAAGGATCTCTAACTCTATAAGAATGAGGGCTTCTACTCTAAAAGTTAGGTTAAAAGGAGATTCTTCAATTACAAATATAGGTTTGGTTCAACATATTCATAAGATTGAGTATATGTCCTATACCTCTGTGCACTTTACTTATTCAACCTTCGTCTTTAGGCCTTACAAGATGGTTATATTGGTGACTTTTACTAGGTCATTGGCCTAAAGATGGGCCACCAAGCTAAAACACAACATGATTTGCATTCATGCATATAAGTTTTATATTTTTTACTATTAAATTATGCTTTGTTATCCTTAATTAGGATAAAAGGAATCTCACACTTACTAATAATATTGGCTTTTTAAAATCTCTCCACAGTCCCACTTATGATGGTTGTATATGTCTTTACCTCATCTCACTTAATGATATAGTCTATTGTAATGTTTATGAGCTTAACCTTCTTTACTACATAAAGGAATGCCTGAAGATGTCAATTCCCCATTACAAAAAGGGAATTAGATAGGATATTGAAATGTGATTTGATATAAGTTTGTGATGAAGATTTAAATGTCTTTGGCACTTTTCATAAGTCTTTACAAAATTTTTTGCATCTTTTCGCAAGTTGGGTGAGTGTTAGCCCCACCTAAAACCCTTTTAGAAAAAAAAATGCCTCCTAATGTGCTCTACATGAATTTTCATGGCACCCTATGCTAGTCTTCTACTGGAATCTATATTTGGGAATGAATCAACCATCATATTCTATGCCCTAGGGAAAAGCCCTTTGTCTACTGTTATTATTCTTGTTATTTGAATGAATTTGGATTTGTACCTTCATAATGCTTCTTCGTTTACCTTATAATCCCTTTTTACTTAGCTAACCACTATTTGAAAATTAAATTATGAGGGCTCGAGCCTAGGGTGAACCACTAACCTTATTCTATGTAGCATGGCTTTATAATATGGATCATTATTTGTCTTGAACTAATTCATTTAAGCATATTTAATTTCAAGCCATACAAACCTTGAAAAAAAAAACACGCACTAGTCCTTTCTTCTACTTCTTCCAAAGATCCATCCATGGGTATAATTCACATCTGCATCCTTACGTCTCATACTTATCATCTAGGTCCAATGCTACATTTAACGAGAAAGTTCACAGTCATTTATGCCTTTAGCACATATTTAAGGATTTACCTCAAATTGAATTCACTCAACTTACTGTCTATTTAACTAATCATCCTGAGGAGTTAAGCTTATGTAACATATATTTTAACAAGTCTATCATGACATTGATCTCATGTGTTTGTAAATAAAGCTACCTTCCTCCTTAATCACTAAAACTAAACTCACTACCTCTGATGATACAATGATGTACAAGTTAACTTCTTGGATACATAGCGGTGGACAGCAAAGTGGGATCTTACATGTATATTTTAGTTGCCCAAAGTTCTTCGTACTATTTGTTCCACTGAAATTCCTTTATTCATCTAAAAATTTTGAGAAGCAACAAATAAGTGTTAGCAAATATAGATAATAATCATGAAAGGCTTATAACCCTTTCGAAAAGTCATCATAAAGCCAAAGAACTTCCCCTTTGGGACTCCACACATATATTTTTAAGGGTGTCAACTTAATTTGTAGATTTTAACGTGCTAAAGTACTCTCTCAAGTCTATTAAATGATCATCCCCTTCTTTAATCTTCATAACCATATCCTCTACGTATGCTCTTATGCCTCTCACCAATTAAGGCTATAATATTTTATTAATTAAGTCATGATAAATAGCACTAGCATTCTTTAAATGAATAGGCATCACCCTGTAGTAGTAGGATCCCCTTTGTGTAATGAAAGAAGTGCTTTCTTGGTGATCCTCACGTTTGTAAATCTGATTATATCTAAAATAGGAGTTTATGAAATTAAGCTGATGTGGCATGCGTGGCATTTAGTTTATGGAATTTTGAAAGGAAGTGGTTATCATTAGGGTAAATTTTATTCATATAAATTCATCAAAAATCTTTGACTTCCCTCTCTTCTTCTTAACTAGAACCACATCAACTAGCCACTCAGGGTAATGCACCTCTTAAAGAAAGTTAGCCTATAATAAATTAAGTATTTGTTTGTCGATGGCCTACTATCTCTTAAGGAAGAATGTTCATTTCTTTTGCTTCACAAACCTACTTTTACTTTCAACATTTATGCCAAGTTTAATGATGGAGGAGTTCATTTTAGGAATGTCAAAGGGTTTTAAAGTGAAGATGTCTTTGTATTCAGTAAGTAGGTCTTTCAAATTTAATTTCTCTTTAGACTTGTCACTATTGCTTAT
Source organism: Erythroxylum areolatum (assembly GCA_024520975.1). Classification (NCBI taxonomy): domain Eukaryota; kingdom Viridiplantae; phylum Streptophyta; class Magnoliopsida; order Malpighiales; family Erythroxylaceae; genus Erythroxylum; species Erythroxylum areolatum. Next base: position 58,866,610 of record JANIJH010000006.1, on the reverse strand, counting down.
CTCATATGTGTTTATACTTTTAGTAGGGTTGATACCTTTCCTTCTAAAAGCATTTTTCCTTTCGACAAAGCCTATCAAAGCGGTGCACACATGTCCTACTTGAGATAGATAAACCCAAAATGATGACGGTGTTATATAAAGTATATCTATTAAATATCATTATCTATAAGAATCATCTTCACATTAAAATTTGATGTTAAAGCACTAATGACTATGGCATTATTATGTGGGTGTTAAAAGTCTAATTGATCAATATTAAATGAAATATCCCATCTTCTTCTGTTCTTGGGAGTTAACTGGTATACTACATTCACTGTGTTGGGATGGCCCTTCAAGATTTTTTTTGTTTTAAGTCTTGTTTAATTTCAGGCTCCCCTACTATCACATTAATGATTTTAACTTTAAAGGGATTTTAACAGGGGGTCTATACTAATTATGGGATAAGAGTGATCTAGCTTATTGAGTTAATCTCTCATGTTTTAGACAGAACTGTATGATAGGAATTATCTCAGTTAACACTTCTGAACCAAAATGCTAACACACTTCTTCAAGTATCTACATTCCTTTGAGTTATGGTCATAGTCCCTATAGAACTGACCATACCTATATGTGTTTGGGCTTCAAAGGCTCTAATAAGTGATGTGTGATATATGAAAACATAAAACAATACCAAAGAAATCACATACGTAAGTACACCTATCATTTGTTAGAGCATAGCTCATTAAATCGAGTGTCATTCCCACGAGGACTAAAATTACTAGGAATAATTGTCTCCTTATGATTATCTAACCTAATGAAATAAGTATTGATTTAAAGAAATTAAATAAAACTAATTTAAATAACCAAGTTATAGTCATGAATAAAATTAATCAATCAATAGGTAAGTAAGATCCAAATAAGGATAACCCTAGAACTTTTACTACACCTTTAATTTATTTGACTTAGTAATTATCTTAGTTCTTTGGACCTATAGGAGTTCCAACTTTACAACTACATTATTCCTTGTGTAACATAGCTCCTAATCCTTAAGTTTATTGGCCAAAATCTCTTTATAATTAAAACTCTTAAAAATGTATTACTTTGCATTGTAAATCCCCATAATAGGTTTAACCGACCTAGTAGATTTATGAGGCCCATATATAAGATTTCATGCAACTGTTATTATTTATAATATTATCTATTCATAAAAACCTCTTGATCCCAGTATAGAAAATTGAAATTGAATTAAAATGCTAATAAGTTTTAATTCAACATAGTATAATCATGAACAATTCTCAAGAAAACTAAAATCTTCTATTAACTAAGAATTAATTGAAAAGTTAAGTCCTGGGGTCTATCCTACCTAGATCTATATCCCAATTAGTGTATAATGAAATAAAGAAAACCCACAAAGAACAATAAAGAATATATGAATCAAGTTTGAGCTCTTATGACTTAAATCTTGAATATTCTTGACAAATTTGGATGAATCTTCTTGCTTTCCTCTCTAAGATTATTTTTTCCTAGTCTCAACAGCTTAAATTATCTTCTAACTGAATTTTCAATTCCAAAATTGATCTCCTAAAAGCTATCTCCTTTTATTTTTGTTCATCTCTCTCTTGAATTGTAAAACCCTAGAATTTTTTCTAACACAATCAAAACACATGACCGTGTTGGGCTCCTATGTTACTTAAAACCCCTCTTGACTTCTTTTACATAAACAAATAATGCCAATATGAGTCTAAATGTGGGTCCATATTAGTGCCATATTGATTATATGAAAAACTATCCTATGAATATAATGTTGCATGAATGAAAAAGAGCAAAAAAAACAATACCATACTAGTATCATATTTTAAGTCATTTGCCAAAAGTAACCATACCCCACACTTAAGTTATACAATTATTAATGTATAAGTCATATAAGTACAAAGAAATAAAATAAATAAAGGAGGAAATAAACTAGAAGAATCGATACTTCCTTGATATAAAATAGTGGAACATTGCAAGACTTGTTGAATTCCCTCAATACTTTTTGAACAATAAACTATTTTCTTGCATAGTTATGGTATCATAGAGATTAAAAGCAAAAATAAAGAAATACAGGGATAACGATAAAGATATTAGTCATAGGATAGTAGATCTGATGGAGGCATATAAGACTATTTCTCAAAAGTCGAGATGTCATTAACCAATATCATATCTGCCAAATCAATGAACAATGAATGCACAATTGTTGGCTCAATCTCTATATATGGCTTAATCTCCTTAACTTTCAGTTGTTTCTCTCTTGGAGCTTTAGTCTCTCTATGACCCTCAGTCACTTAGGCTTTGTCACTATTGGCACAAACTCTCCTCGAGCCTCGATCTCTGACCTAAGTTTTATAACTGCAAATTATGGTGGATGGACAAATGGTGATAGTATCTTAGCACCCATATAATATTGCAATTTCACTAGCATATCTCCAATCCAATACGTGTACTGCTTAGTACACATTATAGTGGATAACATACATGTGATATGGATGCTCTTTTTGTATGGGTATGTCTTCCATTATCTTAAGTGGAGCACTGATCAATGCAAGTGTTAGCCATGTGCATTTACCTGAATCTAAACCATCCTCATCACCCATATAACTTCCATAGTGATTAGGATGGGATGCTACATATCACTAATTGTCTCTCTTTACCATAAACTCCCAATATCCTTACTAATTGGGTGATTAACTTGTAACTAATTGCACCAAAGTTTCATTGATACAAGTAACCCCTAATTATCTAAATAAAGGCATGCCCTAAATGGCATCGCACTCAATGTCTCATAAAATATCAGAATAATAAGTCTTAAAGGGTAGTTACACCAATGCTATCACGTTGAGCACATAATGCATGTATGATTAAGTTATGCACTTACCTCATAGGGGGATAACGAAAGCCAAAAGCTTTAAACCTACTGGGTTAGTAGGGATGCATTATGACTATCTTATGTTAATAAAATTTAGTGGATATCTATTGATTCTTAATTAATTAAAATTACTTGGGATGCATTTTTACGCACTTTATTCTCATTGTAAAATCCCATATAAACATCAAATTAATTGTAGCTAATTGGTGATGGATGTCCCGTGACCAAAATTAGATTACTATGTAATCATCCCAAGTCATTTTCTTATCATCCACTTAAAATATGTATATAAGATCCAGCACTAACTATTGACACACTAGTTCTCGAATGTTGAAGAACTTCACCCAACTGTTTAAATCTACCTTCCACTATACCTTTGTCTCCTTATTCAGCTCTCCTAAGACTCCTTAGTTTCTGCACCATGATACTTTTAATTTCTGTATATGAAGAGTTTGATAATGCCTAGCTAAAGTTTAATTATCAACTGGAGGAATGGATGAGAAGATTGCTTTACATATGGCAGATGAGGTGGGATATCTATAACTAAGATATATAAGTAGGTTGGTGCTAGGGCTCAAGATCCTAAGAGTGACCACTCATTATATAGAAGCTACAATTCTCTGCTTCCTGTATCATAGTTATTCTTTCACTCACGTATGTTATACAATAACTGTTGATTGCCTCGTCTTATTAAATAGTGAATCTAATAATAAGAATGTGTCAAATGAAGATTCAATAACTAGTAAAATCTTAATATGCCCCTATATTAAATTAGTTGTTATTCACCTAAACCTCTAAGAATTCCCTAACATCTATAATACATTAACCTCAACTTTGAAACTTTGTCTATATCAAAATATAAATAAGACCATAAATCGTAATCCATAATGTCCATTTTTTTAAGCGTATAAGTTAACCCCATCATCATCTCATATAATTTGTCCTCAAACTCGAAAATAAATCACTTATCAACCAAACAAAAACTAGCTACAATTAAAATAAATGGAAAGTTAATATAAGCAAACTAGATTTACTAATGTGAAATATTAAAAGGACCCATAGTTAACAAATTTTATCCAAGAAACAATCAATCAACCCTTAAAAATTCGAATTCATACACTAAATTATTCAAAATGTCCCAAACAACTTCTTCACAGTATAATTACAAAAATTATAAAATCCAATTCACACAGAATCCTCTCCGATAAATCAAAAATTAAACCTTATATGGAATGCAAATGTTAAAAGGAGAAGCATACCTTGAATGCAAGCAATTGATGATGAAATTTTTAGAAGAAAATCCCAAAATTCCACTAAAACCTTAAGTTTGTAACAAGTATAATTTCTTGAAGAATAATGCATGCAATTTAAAAATCTAGAGGTTGGTAAGTGAAACTAGGAAGAAACTACATTAGGTAAGTCAAATTTAGGCTAAGAAACTAAAAGTAAGTGATTTGATTGAGAGAAAAATCAAGAGAGGGGAAAAAGACGTTTGTCACGAACACTGTTTACGACATTACATTACAGTAAAACACAAACCTTATACGATAGCATATTAGCTGCCATACATATGTGAAAAGCTTATGTCAGGTAACAAAAGACTTACAAGGAACTACATGGGGATGTGTTGGTTAACTATGTAAACATAAGATGGATGTGGGATAGTATTATTAGAACACCAAGTAGATAGAGAGAATATGGTTCCGTATTAGTTTACTAACTAAAAATTAAAGAAATGGAGACAATACAAAATGGAATTACCATAGAATGAGCTTGTGTTAGGGTTGTGTTAATAAAATTTTTGTAAGTAATTTTTATACTAAATGGAACACTAACATTACGTGTTGACAAGTTAATGGCTATATAACACCGTGTTACATTTATGTTTCTAAAGGATTCTCTCTACTTTTATAGTTAACATGAACATATGTATTGCATGTAACGTTATTTTCTTTGTGTTATCGATGTAAAAAACTAAAATTTACCTAATGTAACATAGTTGCATGTTTTTTGCTTATTCTTATACTTAGCATTGGATGGGTAACATAGGACTATATAAGAATGTGTTAACTCTATGTTTGTAGTACTCATCGCTTCTTCACGAAACAAGAACACGAGTCTAACATAGGAGGGTATTTATTAATACGAGTTGTATGTAAAGTTGTGTTCTCTCCTGTATTTGTTTATGTTGCTTTTAACTTCTCAAGAAGTTAGGTGCGCTCTAACATGTGATTAACACAATATTGTATTGCATGTTATCCAAAAAACTTACATTGCACTAATCCTAAAACAATTAATAACAAGAATATATTCAAATTTAATTAAGATGTATTTCAACTATAGGTTTAAAACTACTAAAACTCAAAGCTTTATAGTTAAACTATTACTAAACAAAAAAATTAAAATGAATAGTCTAAAATATTAGACTGACTCTCAACTAGTGCTTCTTTATAAGTCTTTTAGCTAGGCTTCTCCTTAAGCTTTTTAGTCATCTGAGATCTATAATTAACATCTTGCTTCTACTTGTGTTCCCAAATAAGGGCTTATTAACCTTTAGATATGTCATATATTATAGTATAGTAAAGATATATGACTTCAAATTAATAATACCTACTAGTTCCATTAATGTCATTTTAATTAACAAAATCTCAAACTTTTAAGGAACAATAAAACCTTGTGGATCTTTGATTAGTTGTAATAGTTTTTTTATAGGATGTAGGATTGCTCCTTACTTAAGATGAATGTTAAAAGTTCCTCTATAACCTTCTTCTTTAGCTTCTCCTCTTTTGTTTCCTTTTTCTCCTTGTACTCCTCTTTAATTTCTAGCCACTTTCCACTCCTTAAAGTTATTGCATCCATATGCTCCTTTGTTTTTGGTTTGGTGTTTTAAAGCAAAGCACTATGTTGCCCTTAGAGAAAAACTTAATGAGTTATCTAAATTGAATCTCCAAGTTTTGGATGAAAGCTTCAGTCCTCTAGAAGTGACCCTCAATGACTTTTCCATTTTTTGTTATTGTTGCTATTGTTAAATTTTAGATAGAGCTTAATTAAGCAAATTCAAGATAATATCTCCATGCTGAATTATAGGTATCACTATAAGGGGATATTATAAGACTAGTTACCTACAAAATTTGGTTTACTCATTTGGTTGCCATATATTATAAAATGCCTGATATTTATGATTGAAGTAGTCACCACCACAAATGTCATAATGCATCACTAATACTAGTTAAACTTCTAAATACATATTACCGGGCCTCTCGCTCCAAGCATCCAATCTTATCATAAGTGACGTGATATCTAAATTCCTAATAGAATATTATCCTCCTAATCCTTTCATTATAGTTGTTAGTTATTCCAAAATCCTAAAATTTATCCACAAACATAATATAGAAAAGGATAGCTCTGAATGAAAAGAAATAAAAAAAGAAACAAATATTTTTAGATTAATAAAAATAAAATAGAAAAGAAAAGAAAAGAGAAAACAATTAGATTGATAAAAATAGGGAATATTATAGTCCCTAGCAACAACATTAAAAACACGATCAATAATATATGTAAAATGAAACATAAAACAATACCAAAGGAATTAGCTAGGTAAGTGCATTTATCGTTTCCTATTTTTCAATAAGTCGAGTTTTGATTCCACGAGGAGTAAAGCTACTAGTACTAGTTGTCTCCCTATTATCTAATTTAATGAAATCGATGATTAATTTAAAGAAAAAATTAAAAATGATTTAAATCACCAAATTAAAGCAATGAATAAGATCAAAGTAATCAGTAAGTAAGATCGATCCAGGTAAAGGTTCCCATAAAAACTTTCATATGCCCTGAATTTGTCTTAAGTCAATGATTAATCTTAGTTCCTTATATTAGTAGGGATTTTAAGTTTACAATTATGCTCTCTTTCGAGTAATATAGCTCATATTCTTAAGTTAATTGACTAAAATCTCTTTCAAATTAAAACCTCTAAGAATGCATTACTTAATTTAAGAATCCCTATGATAGGTTTAACCCTAACTTTGAAGATTTAAGTGGTCCAATCTATAGGATTTAATGCAACTTTCATTGTTCATGTTGTGATCTATTTATACAAATAATCCCTTAATCTTGATGTAAAAAATCAATTGAATTTGAATTAAATCATAAAAAGTTTCAATTCAATATAATATAATCATGAAATTTTTCAAAAAAATTGAAATCTTTCATTAAATGAAGATTCAATTTAAAAAAAATTTAGTTTCTAAATCTAGATCCCATAAAATAATAAAGAACTAAAGAAAGAAGTTTGAATTATGATAGCTTGAATCTTGAATCTTGAATGTTCTTAATGGATCTTAATAACCTTCTTATTTTCCTCTCTAATATTGTTTTATTCTTAATCCTAAGTGCTCAAATCATCTCCTAATTGATTTTTTAGTTGCAAAAGTAATCCCCTAAAAGCTTTCCCCCTTTATTTTCTGTCACCTCTCTCTTAAAATGTGAAACCCTAGAATTTTTATCTAATACGACCTAAACCTAGGACCATGTTAGACTCTTATATTACTTAAAACCCTATCGAATTTTTGTATATATCAAAACATTGCCAACATCGGTTTGAACATAGGTCCATATTAGTTCCATATTGTTCACGTAGAAAGCTAATATGGTACTATATTAGTGCTGTGTTATAATTCCTTTGCCAAAAGTGTATAAAAAAGTTTTGTATCTTGACTCAAATCTCCTAAATTCATTCCTTCTTCATTAAGGGACTAAAATAAGATCTGAAAATATAAGTCATGTTAAATATAAATCCCATAGAAAACATCAAAATACAAACATAATGCTCTCTAAATTCAATATAAAATTATAATTGCAGTTAAGATTTATTGATAGGCCTTTCTCTTGAACATAATCTATATGCATGTTATCTTTATAATGCCCAAACTTTTGTATATCATTTATTCGTTTCTCATTAGTCTTTTGTATTGAAACTTCCTTATCCTTCTTCTTATTAACCCTTCTTGACTAGGTTTCTAATATAGGTCTATCTAGAGATTTTTGTTCTTCTTCCATGTTGATGAAATTTTATAAACTTTTTTATATTTCTACAAGGCTACTTGCTTTCAGTAATTATTAGAGACCATTATAAGTGTTTAGCTTTTAAGACTTTTCTTATAACTGACCATTGTTATAGTAGATGGTAAGTGTACGACTTCTATATTACGCAAACATTTCCCTTTACATCTGAACAATATTAAAATTTTTTGTTAAATCCCTAGTCCTACACCTATTTCTCATAAAATTTGACTCAAAACTCTCTTTAAGTTATATAAACATAAAATATACATCTATGATAAAGTATGGTGTTAATTTATAGTGACACCTATCAATGTTAATGAAAAGATGTTATGTTTTAACACATCTAATGCCGTTATAGGTATGTGATTTTCAAGTAACACATTATGTAACTGGTAGGATATATTAGTCCATTATAAGTTTTTAGAGTTGGGATTTTAAATTTTAGAGGCAAATGTACAAAGGTTGAAGTATAGGATTTATTGTATTCAACTTTTTGATGCCCTCTTATAGTATAGTTAAATTTGGTATGAGCAACATTGTCCTTGAGCGACTTTTTAACTATATCTTTAGAATGTCAATCTATAGGTTAGTTCCCCCTAATAAGAACACTTCTTTTCCATAATAGTTCAATCAAAACTTATACTTATTTCTTGAAATTACAGCTTCCTAAAGGTTGCCATAAATGGGAGCAGATGGCTCCTTGAAATTACTCTCATGCCTAACATTAGGTCTTGGATAACCTAACAGTGGGACTTGAGGGTAACATTAAGCCATCAAGGGCTATGATGGCCCATTCAATTGGGCTTCTATACATCAATAAACATACAAGGTTTTTCAACTTATGCTATTACATTTTTTAATTTTTTATGCATAACAAAAAAAGTGCTTAATTAAATTATATAAGAAAGTAACAATATAATCACTAATTATTAAGACCAATCAAAAAATGATAATTATCTTTTTATTAAAAGGATTTGAATTGTATTGTGACAAATAATTAGATGATAATTTTTAATAAAAGGATAGTATGTTATATATTAAGGGCACATTATGTAAAATTTTAGGTGTATACGTCATGTCCCTAACCCAAGCCAATCTTATTAAGTCCATAATAAATTATCATCCAATTAATAAATTGCATCCCAACGTATAAATCAATTATCTAGAATTACAACAAATAAATGATTGAAATAATACTAAACAATCTTAATAAGGATTAATTTAAATATCTCTCTATTTAAAGGCATTTTAGGAACCAACTTTATAAAGAATATCCCTTGGTCTCCATGTTCCTTACTTGAATCATAACTAGAACAAGAAAGCATACATCAATAAAAAAAATTCATAAGTGTAGCTACTTAATTGATCAGCTTAATACCTCTTAATTGATAAGCTCAATACCCGTGCCTATGTGAACTTTAAACTCTAAATGTAACACCCCGTGTTAGGGGTTAGAAAATTTAGGAATTTTCAGGACATCATATACTTTGCATAATTGAGTATTCGCTAATATGTGCATATGTGTTCTGTGTGGCACTCGCAATATCCTCCCTGGGCTTATTAGGGCATCACACCAAAAATATGTCAATAATTATAAAAAGCAATGCACACGTACAATACAATTAATAACTAATACGTTTAATGAAGTAAAAATTATAGATAAACATATATACAATATCTTGTATCTATTTATGATAGGCACATAATATTCATCTTAACCAATATATTGGTTTGTGTCCAATTTATCTCTATAAATTTGATCTAATTAATAGATTGACTTTTCTTTCTCAATCTAGATTTGACTATTTTTCCTAACCAATAAGTTGATTTTGTCTTCATCTATCTCCAAATATTTCCACTCCATACATCACCATAAATAGACATACATTTCTTATAGGCTTCACTTCATACAGTAAAATACACTAGAGAGATTATATATGGCATTCACACACAAAAATCTACATAATAAAATGTAATTACACATAATACCACCATAAAATAATTACATATCAATAATAACAAAAACAATACACTTATACAAAAATGTTTAGACCCTTAAAACTATAAATTAAAGAAAATTATAAATCCACCGTAACCTCAACAAAGTGCTTCCATAATTCTAAACTAAATCTTGATAAACTAAAATATGTAAATGATTATAAATCACAAAAATCATTAATTAACAATATATAACTATTAAAAACACACCCTAAAAATCTTGTTATGCATATTACCAATTACTCATACCAAGCATACCTTAAATCTCTTTCTTGATGCTAAAATGGCTTAATGTTACTTAAATCTCTAACTTTGATGTCAAATCTTACTTAAATCTCCCCTCTTTTTTATATCTTTTATGCCTTTTATTGCCTCTCTTATCAATTCTTTTTGTTCTTTCTTTTCTGTTGGCAGTTACACAACATGAACGGCCACATATATAACTTCCGTCGATTATGTTTATTATGATATAACAGGAGAATTAAGGGAGTGGAAAATATAATGTTGATTGCAATCATAGAGAAAAACTCTCTTCATTCTTCCTCACATGAAACATACCATTAAGGTTTAGAGTTTGGGGCGTGGATTAACGGTGAATCTAGTGGCCAACCGTGAAACGTGGATTAGTAAACAAAGAATCGATCAACAACTTCAGCATTAAGGCCAGTCTTTACAAAAATTCTACATTGGTATCAGAGCCAATATTACGTTTATATCATACTTAAAAAAATGACCCATGATTTGCGTTTTTATTTGTTGACATAAAATTGATGAGTGTGTCATTTCATTCACTGTGAAAATGGTATCACATAAGAACTAAATGAAAAACTCATTCAATGCATTTCAATGTTGTTCTATTTGTTATGAACCACTCATTAAATGTATCTACACACGTTTGTAAACATAGAGAGATACTGTTTTTCGTTTTTAGTACATACACAAAAGAAAAGTTTTTGTTTTCATGCACATTCACTGCATACATTGTTTTCAGTTTTATAAATAGAATGAGAAAAAAGAAAAAGTGAAAACTACAGAAAGATTGGGTTTTTTCGTTTTGCATGGGAAGAAAAACAACAAAAAAAAGAGAAGTGTTGTGATGTAACATGCATATACAAAAGAGTTTTTTTCGTTTTGTGCAATAACGTGCATGAAAAAGAACATTGTAAACATGAACGTAACAATATATACAAACGTTGTTTTTGTTTTTGTATAACTGGTATATAAAACAAAGACAAGAAAAAAAAAGTTGTTCTCTTCATTTTGAAGAAAGGGATCTTCATATAAATGAGTTTTATATAATTTTGTATGTAAATTTTGTTTTATATGTATTAAGTTTTTTTTATTGTAAATTAATTTTACATATAAGATTTTTTTTGGCATCTTTATGATATGTCAAATTAAAAATAAGCTAATTAAATTATAGAAATTCCTAATTCAATTTTTTTGTATGAGATGATTATGAGCTTAGCAAAATTTTCGATCATACTACATGAGTTATGGATTTTCAGATAATTTAATTAATGAAAATGTGCCTCACTTCATGTTTATATATGCTTGTAGATATGGCAACTAAAATCTTGATCGATGATTTGTCCACCACTAAAAAATTGGATGGGTCCAATTATGATATGTGGCAAAGGAAGATTTAGTATTTTCTAAATGAAAGAGAATTGCTCGAACATTTGGCCATAAGTATGACTGCGCCTTCAAACAAAGACAAAGATGGAAAAGATATTGATACTACTAGTGAGCAATATCAAACATCCTTAAAGGCTTATGCAAATTGGTCCAAAAAGAATCGTAAGGCATATTATACTATGTTGTATTTCATGCATGACGATCTAATTGGAGAGTTTGAGGATTGTGCCATTGCTAAGGACATGTGGGACAAACTTAAGATCACTTTTGGTCAAACATTCGCTACAAGGCTTCGTGCTTTGCACCTTAAGTGGATGAAATACAAGATTAATATGACTTGTACTATGGCTGAACATTTACAAACCATGAGTGCTATCGTTTGTGATCTTAAGGCAGCTGGCTGGGCTATCTTTGAAGAGGAACAAGTCCTGAATATGATTCAGGCTCTTCTAGATCATACTAAGCACTGGAAGAATGTGAAACTTGTTTTGACACATAATGAGAATGTTAAAACCCTTTCAGAGGTCACTAGGCACCTCGAAATGTAGGAGGATCGCTTAAATTCATCTAACTCCTCCAATGTGACTCTTGTTGCTAAAAACAAAGAACCAGAGGGCAACAATGCCAATCGAGGTAAAAGAAAAGGTTCTCGGCCTCCTCAAAGGAATGGACCAAAAGGACATATTGTCAAGAAGCAAAAGGCTAAGGGCTAAGGGCTAAGGAGAGAAAAACATGACATGTGTGAAGTGCTATAATTGTGGAAAGAAAGGTCATTTTTCTCGGGATTGTCCTGAACCTAAAAGGGTACCTTTTTTATCCATAAATCCTGATTTATATGTTTGTTCTTATGCATTGGCTACTAATTCTCTTCCTAATTAGATTGTAGATATGGGAGCAAGCAAGCGCATAGTTCGAGATCGAGCTGGCTACGTGGACGTTCATCGATATCTAGTGGGTTCACAAACTATCATGTTAGGAAATGGCAGTGAAGAAGATGTCCTAAGAATAGGGACATATCAGCTCAAGTTACATGGAGGAAATACTTTGCTTCTCCATGATGCTCTCTATGTACTCGGGGGCGCGATGTTACCTTGTGTCTCTTGTAACTTTAATGAAATTAGGATTCGTTTTCAGTTTTAGCCATTATGGATTGGATATTATGTATAATGGCAATATTTTTGGCCATGCTACATTGAAAAATGATCTTCTGTTTATGTTTCATATTTTGATCCTAATTCTGAATCTGTTAAATGGCATGCTAGACTTGGTCACATTAGCCAAGATAGATTGAGTAGGCTAGCTAAAGAAGGTCTTTTAGACCGACTCACTAAGGTTAAGTTACCTAGATGTTAGTCATGTTTAGCTGGTAAGGTAACTGCAAAACCTTTTGGTAAGGCTTCAAGGGTGTCAAAACCCTTAGAGCTTATTCACTCTGATATTTGCGGACCCATGAATTTTAAGGCATGTCATAGGACTATCTATTTTCTCACTTTAATAGATGACTATTCTTGCTATAGGTATGTGTATCTTTTAGCTCATCGTTATGAAGCACTTGATGTGTTCAAACATTTTGTGACTGAAGTTGAGACACAATTGGAAAAAAGAGTTAAAACTCTTCGGACCGATCATGGTCGAGAACATCTATCGATATGCTTAAAGAATTTTGTGAGAAAAAGGGTATAATAAGACAACTAATGATTCCTCGAACTCCATAAAAAAATGGTGTTGCGGAGCATAGGAATCGAACATTGCTTGAAATTGTGACGTCAATGATGGCATATGCTCATCTTTCAATTAGTTTTTGGGGAGATGCGTTGCTCATGACAACTTATATTCTTAACCGTGTGCCAAATAAAAGTGTACCCACCACCCTGTATGAGTTATGGAATGGAAGAAATGTAACATCCCGTTACCCATATTAGGGCTAGAATTGTAAATTTTGAGAATTTATGAGAAATTAGGAAAATGCACATCATGCATAATTAATTGTGACATGCACATTTTTGCACATTAATATGATTGTGCATGCATTCATGACATTTTCCGGGTACAATTGAGTTGTTAATGCGATTAAAATGTGATTTGGCAATGTTGGCCTATTTAGAACATTTCAAAATTTTTGTTGAATTTTTTAGAAAAATATTGAAATTTGGACCAATCCTATTGAGACACGTGGACTGATCATTTAGTGACAAATGACCTACATGCAAAGGTGACATATGGCAGTATGGAATAGTGACATGTGTAGGACTTGCAATGTAGGCACGTAGTGTATAGACTTTGGTATAGCTCATTCCTCCGTTGATTTCTCTTCACCGAATGCATTGTTGAAAAATCTTCTTCTGGTTTTACCAAATGCCGATTATCAGTCGTTATTGTTGTGTCAGTGATTCACTCTCACTGCTGGGGAATATTGCTTAAGCAAGTAAGTTTACGGTATCTATATATACATGCATGTGAAGTTACACGGTGTAGTCTCGGTGAATGCATAGGTTGGATGATTTAGATGAGGAGCTGAATTTGATAAGTGTATCTGGAATGAAATCTGAGTTTACTGGGTATTGTAAAGTTGTGAGCTGCGGAAAAGATTAAAAGAAGCAGAATAGAGATAGAGTGGATGAACACAGTAGTGAGAGAGTTGAAAATGGTGTAATTCATGCATGCATCGGTTTTTAGTGCCTTACTATAAGAATGATTTTTGAGTTGTGTTTTGAATGAGTTAGAGGTTTGGTTGCAAGTTATTTGAGTCAATTGTTATGAGAATAAACTTGAGGAATGAAGTAAGAAATTGGGGAAGACGAGTTTCAGAACCAGACATCGCGACTTGTTCTTTTGTACGTCGCGACGTGTGGCTTATTTTGTTTATTCGTCGCGGCGTCCATTTTTATCCTCACCACGGCTCATTCCTCTTTATACGTCGTGACGTAGGAGACGCCCCTTGAACTCATCGTGGCGAACGTTGCAAAAAATCCTGAGAAAAACTGAATTCTAGGCTGTTCGTCGTGACGTCACTTTTTGTCCTCGTCGCGACGAGCAACCCTCCTTCGACTGCTTAAACATACTTTCGTATTTTGACCATAACTTTCTCTATACTGATCCAAATTGGGTGATTTTTGATTTTCTGTAAAATAGAGACATAGGGCTATAACGTTTATGAAGAAATAGAGTTTTAATTCTGCCTCTAAGAGTTTCAATTTTTGGTTGGAAGTTGAGGTATGAATTTTGCTGGAACTTATGAACCACCTAGAATATTTTGAGGATATCTCTTGGTATACTGATCCAAATTAAATGATTTTAGTGTATTTAGAAAGCTACGAAATGGTAGAACAACTTTACAGAAGGAAGTTTGTCTAATTTGGTCATTTACCTTATCTGATTTAGTATAGAAAGTTGACCCGAATATGTTTTATAGGAAAAATCTGAAGTGGTCAATGAAGCTATGAAATTATTTGACATTGTTTG
>JANIJH010000006.1:58777067-58828157 GCA_024520975.1 Erythroxylum areolatum | reverse complement strand
TCACAAGTGACTCTTAAAATGATTAGATGGATAGAGAAAGATTGTAACTCAACTAAGATTAGAAGAAATAGGCCATGCAAAATAATGTTATGTGTTTTTAAAAAAAAAGAAGTTACTATATAAACAACCTCTAACAATAAGTTATAAATATTAATTTGTAGCTTAAAAATTATAAAATTGGAATTTTTGCTTCTATTGTTGACGTAGCCATGATTAATTATAACTTTAAAACCTAACTTATAATCCCTAGAAAGTGTGAACACATAACATATTGTGGATTTACTTTTATTAAGATCACCTATCTAATCAAAATCATCATAACCTTTTACAATAAAGTCTAATCCTCTATATTATAATGCAACATCTTTGATTCCCTTAATATATATTAGGATCCTCTTTACAAATTCAAATGATCTTTACCAAGATTCATTATGTAGCAACTAACTCCTCCCATTGCATGTGTGACGTTTGGTCGTATACAAATTATGACAATTAAAATCCTTACTATAGATGCATACAATACTCATGACATCTACATCCTCTCATCTTCAAACATTCATACTACAGGATAGCTAGGGGTAGATTTTATAACTTTTTTTACTTAGTTTTTCTTATAAAGCCTAATCTTTTTATTATCTTTGTCTTAATAAATTTGTATCCCTAGAATATTATTTACTGGTCCAAAGTTTTAATTCAAATTCCCTAGTTAATGATGCCTTCAATTCTTTAACACAATCTTTATTGTGGCTTACAACTAATTTGTTATCTACATACAATATTAACATAATGAAATATTTATTACCTCTTAAAATATCCATATAGGTTTTCATGAATTATATTGTATCTAATTCTTATGATAAGGAATCAAATCTCTCGTACCAAATCTTGGCACCTGTTTAAGACTATATAGAGATTTGTTCAATTAACAAATTAAGTCCTCTTTTCCTTTTTTCTTCAAAAATTTCTGGTTGGAGCATATAAATTTCTTCTTCAAATTTTCCATAAAAATTTTAGTTATCACATATATTTTCTTTAGATATAAGTCAAACATAGCAAACATTGCTATGACTACTTTGACTATAGTAAGTTGAAATACAAGGGAAACTATTTCGTTGAAATTAATTCCTTGTTTTTAGCATACCCTTTCATCATTAATCTGAGCTGATATCACTCCATTTAATCTTCACCATTCCATTTGACCTTGAAGACCCATTTATTATGTGTTGGCTTACTTCCTTGTGATAATTATACAAGTTTTTTAGTTTTATTTTATTAAAAGCTTTAATTTCTTCCTATATTACTCCTATCCATTAAGAGACATTTGAATTATTATGTGTTTTTTAGAGAGTTAATAGATCTCTATCATCTGTTAGAAGGAAGTATGTTATATTCACTTTTACTATATAATCTGATTACGAATTTTGTGGTCCTTTATGAAATTTGAGATGAATTTCTAAAGCTTTAGACTTAACTCGTTATTGAACATTTTGCTCTAGTGCTACTTTAAAACAAGCTTAAAATTCTCTTTCCATTTTATACCATTATTTACTTCTTTGGGAAGTATTATTGTCTTTTCTCTTTGTAGTTTATCTTCTACAAAGGTGACATCTCTCCTAACAATAATCTTGTGAACAATATAATCCCACAAGTGATATCCTTTCACTCTATCAATAAATCTTTAAAATAAGCATTTTATGGATTTTGGATCCAGTTTTGCGGTTTCTTTGGTATTATACATCACATAAACAAGACTTGTAAACACATGGAGGTTAGGTTAATCTATTTTCACAATCTACATCTCAATTAACTTTTCAACTCAATTTTTATCGATAAAACTTGATTCACTATATAATAGGCAATATTAACTGCTTCTACCTAAAAAAGTCTTATGTAGGCTTGTAGCTCTCGACATTACTCTTGTCCTTTCTAATAGAATTATATTAATCTGATTTGCCACCCCATCTTATTAAAGAGTGTATATAATAATAAAATATATTTTAATGCCTTCTTGCTTATAAAATGAATCAAATGCCAATATATCCTCCTTCATTATCAATCATTGGGCACTTGATCTTTGTATCATAATTAAGTTTAACACATGCTTTGAAAACTTTAAAGATTGGGAACATATATAATTTCTTGTTAATAGAATACACCTAACATCTTCTAGAATAATCAATGAAAGAGAGAAGTACTTTGCTTGTCCTAGGGATGGAACTGGTGCTTGCAACATTTCAAAGTGAACGAATTCAAGAATAACCTTATTTTCTTGAATTTGATGTATTAAAATTTATGATGTCACTTACTTATAACATAGTGCTCACAAAAATATAGTAATACCTCTATAAGCCTAAGAAGTAAGGATCTTCATTTCTTGTTTATATATATGTCCAAGTTTTTAATGTCATAATATGGAAGATGTCTCACGTGAATTGCCTAAAGTGAATAATGTTTCTGCATTTAGTAATATATCTCTCTTTAACTTGTATAAGTTTGCACCTATTTTATTATACCTTTATAAGTATAAGTGTGTCTTAAATTATCTTCAAGTTTTTGTTGCTAATTTTTACTTTACACCTAAGATCATCGAGTCTTCCAAGAGATAACAAATTGTTTTTCAAGCTCACAATGTGTCATACCTCTTGAATGGTATAAATTGTACCATCTTACATCTTCATTTTAATAGTTCCAATATCAACAAACTTTAGATGATAATCATCATAATCTGAAGTACTTGTAATTTATTGAGAACTGTAATATTCATGTTTAAAGTAACCTTTCTTACCGTAATTGTATCATTTTAAATTATTCTTACTTCTTGATTTTGATTTATTATGACTTTGGACTGTATTATGTTGATCTCCCTTTTATCACTATTAAAGCTTTAATTTATTATATAGCATAATGCCTTTTTTCGATTCTTATATCAAATTTATTCCTCTAAGAATATGGTTACAACATCATCAAAGACTAAGTAGTCTATAAGAAGACTATTGGTTAAGTTAATGATGAATTGATTATATGAATCAGGTAAACTTTGAGATAGAAGTTTGACACATTTATATGGCTCTATTAGACATCCCAATGTTGTAAGCTAAGACACTAAAGTCGTCATATTATTAATTTTCTCGGCCACCTAAGTGGATACCACTTATTGGAATGATTAGGTAGATGGAGCAAGACCACAACTCATCTAAGATTGGAAGAAATAAGACTTATAAAAGAATTATGAGTGAAAGAGGAGTTATAATACAAACACTCTCTAATTATAATTTATAAATATTACATATAACTTAGAATCTCTAAGTTTGGAGGTATAAACTTTACTTTTAAATACTTGAAATTATTTTTTGGTACATGAAACAAGAAATAATTTCAAGTATTTAAAAGTTAAGTTTAAACAAGAAGGTAGATGGGTATTTATAGGTATATCAAATTAATTATAACTACACATTTCAATTAGTTATAATTACCACATACTATAACATTTACTTTGTACTACAAATTATTTATCTTATCTAGATATTATTTACAAAATATCTAAAATTTTATATGTATATTCTCGTACTTAAATAAAATATAACAATGTCAACGAGTAAACTCGATGTTGAGTATATTGGCAAGACAACTTGTTTATCTATAAATTTGTTTCGGTTGCTAGGCATGCAATTTAGTAAAGTACAAACTTACTTATTCTACTTCAACATAAGAGTAAATTATTAATAAAAATATGGATATTTTTTATAAATAAAATTAGAAAGCTTTTTTAATAATTAATTTCAAAATATCTATTAAAGGAAAATAGCTTTGAAAGCTACCATCCTTCTTTAATTTTGGCTTCTTAGTCTTAATAAGTTACAACAGACGCCACCTTAATTCGATGACAATTTTTTATTTATAAATAAAATTTGAAATATTTTATTTTATAATTATTTTTTAAAACATCTATTAACACAAAATAGTTTTGGAACCTATCATCTTCCTTTAGTTTTGGTTTTGTAGTCTTCTCCAGTCTTTGTTTTTATTTATTGTTTCGTTTGCTAACAATGCAATTTGGTAAGGAAGCAACATAATTTTCTTTTACTTCAACAAACATAAGAATGGGTAAATAATTAATAAAATATGCTAATTTTAAAGAATATTATAATAAGAAAAGATTTTTTTAAAGAAAATGAATCAGATTAACTAAATTTATGCATCCTTTAATATGAGATTCTGAATACCCTTCAATGAGAAAATCACGTTCTCAACAAAACATTACATGAAATCATCACCCTTGGGCCTAAGGACAACTGGATTAAGTCAAAATAATAGCTCTATTGTGAAGATTAGGTGATAATTAGTCTAACGACACTTCATCTAAGTAATTGAACCATTTCAGTTCTCATTCAAAGTTCTAGGAATTCGAAGTGTATTTTCACGTGTTAAATCATGAGTAGATAGACAAATGTATAACTTCTGAGAACTTTGAAGGTGACGCAGAAATTGAAAGATGACTCACAATCTTTGTTATTAACTGCTTTATTTATATATATAATTGGCCAAAGGGCACATGTAGATATGAATTTACCTTATAAACTGCTAGTAAAATCATATACTTCTTACGTATCTAACTCGCATCATATTGTCCCTCGAGGAAACGACTAAAGACACCCTATTTTAACTACAAGGTATAACTCCAGTTTCAATGCCCTCTTTTTATTTTAAATTTTGTAGAATCTTTCTACAAATGTTATAATCCTTTCAATTTGGCTTTACTTGATATGTATAAATTCATGAATCAATCAACGTGAGTAGTAAAATTTTGTAACATTATGTAATTATAACTAAAATTAAGATAATAATAACTATTAAAAATTAAGGAGTTTTGTCATGGTATTTTCATTACTTTGTTAGTGAATAACACAATTTTTATAGCGACCACGGGATCGATGCTACACATAGCCATCGAGTTCATTAATTAACATTCTTTACTTAATTTTCTCGAGGCACATCTAAGACAAGAATTCAGTCACTTATGTTTGAATATTTTCTATGTTGGTATATTCTCCTTCATTTTCTTCTGCATTTTCATGAAAGTTAAATGCTTCTAGCTTTTTGTATTTGTAATTAGTTGACTTATACCCATACTTACTGCAACTATAACACTAAAAATTTGGTCTCCAATTTCTTTTGCCTCTACTTTCACCACAACTTTGACCTTTACCTTGACTGGTTATGTTTATAAAAGTGTCAAATTTACATCCTCTTCCTCTGAAACTTCCTCTACCTTTGAAATTTCTTATTCTAAAATTAGATCGTCCTCTGTTGTTGTAGCCACAACCTCTATTGCTTCCATCTCCTTTTTGGTTTGATTCTATAGCACCTGCTAAATTTATTTGGCTCTTCAATGCTTCTCTAATGTTTTTCATTCTTCTCTAAGATTTTGCTAAAATGAATTTCTAAATTGCCTTACAACTCAACTACTATTATTTCTTCAAGATCACAAAGCTCCAATATTGTTGTATCAATGTGGTCATACTTCACTAGCAAAGCTTGCAAGATTTTTTCTACCATTTGAGTATCTGTAATCTCATAACCATGCATTCTCATCCTTTTGACAAGATACATGACAAGAGAAAAATATTGCTCCACTAATTTTGTGGTTCTCATCACACATTTTTTATACTCCCACTTCAAGGACTGCATTTTTTATTTTTGAGCCTTATCTACTCCTTTATATGCAAGTTTTAAAATATCCCAAGCCTCTTTTGTTGTTTTCACATTAGAAATCTTACCAAACACGAAGTAATTTACTTGATGATGAATTTGAGACAATTTGGGATAATGCTAGCTGATCTTTTCTTTTATATGCTTCTTTTGCATTTTTTTACAATATCTTGATCAACATAACTCCATAAATTATGAGCATTTAAATGAGTAGGCATGAGAATCTGCTAGTAATTATAATCAACCTTCTCATTTAGTTTGTGATCAGATCAAAAAATATTGATGTCATCACTCAAACACAAAATTTTCTTTCTATTTTTTTAATAATCCAAGTTCTGATACCAAATGTAAGAAGAGGAATATGGGAAGAGGATTTACGAAATCTAAAATTTCTGTCTCTTACATCAAAATTCTTGAGTACTTAGGTATTTATAAAACTCCAAAGACAATTATACTAACTCTCTAGATAATTCCTAATTAATAACTTGTAGAAACATTCAAAAGATAAATGCATGAATCACACTTAATGACTTGAGGTTTCTAAGCCACTCAAATCCAAACTTGTTTAATTTTCAACAACTTTGTGTACTATTAAAATATGAACAAGATGATTAAGAAAGAAGTAATTCATGTGGGTGTTAATTTATATCTAATAAAGATGTAACAGTTGAGATTTTTCATTTGCTATATGTTTGTGTATATCCTTACTCTTTCTTATTATTGTACAAAAATATGGCTTCAAATTAAACCTATCAATTTCAATCCGTATACCAAAGAGGAGCCAACAATTTCTTTCTTTCAATAGTTAAGTTGGACTGCTAACCACATTAGCACACCTTTTCTACCATGTAGGAAAAAGTACCAATCTAGTTTTAATATAAATGTATTTTTAGCTTTACCCGCTATAATTTATCCAAGTTTTAATTAATAAATTTTATTGTTTAGATATTCTTATTCAACAACTAAGATGACTAATTTTCTTCTCTCCATAGTCATATTAGGGGAGATATAATATTTAATCGCATATCATTATTTACCGGAATCAATGAATAATTTCACAATGTCTTGATTATTTTATAAATATATCAACCAAATCATATGTCGTATTTGTGTCTCTCCCAACAGTTTTTTGTTATTTTACTTTAACAAGTAGAATGCATTAATGTTTGTGAGAATATTAGGTAGTTATTTATGTTGTACGATCTACTTATTTCATAAAATCTTAAAACTTCTATGCCATGGAAACAGTAGTTTCTTTATCCACTTGGCGTCAATGAAGAATCAAGTTACCCGATGACAGAAATAAGAGAGTTGGCTTAGACATCGCATGTACCTTGAAAAGGAAGTGAACGTTGGATATTAGAGATGACTGTTACAACAAGGTGACACGTGTCCAACAGAAAAGATCCTATCTTTTAAGGTTGCTGTTGACGTCCACTAGACATTTGAAGGTAACGTAGACATTACATGGTAAATCGAGGGGAGCAGACAAGGGGAAAAAAAGAAAAGAAAAGAAAAGAAACGAAACTCATTCTCAAATTAAATTATGCCATTTACATCAAGAAAGAAAGATAATTTAAAGAAATGTCAGTATGGTCACAGGTCGGTGTGCTTGGATCGAAACAGGGAAAAACCTGGGCAGTAGGTTGAAAATCTGTGCAAAAGACATACGGATATAGTCATATACATAAACTTTGTATACGCAACAATTAATATAAGCAAAAGAAAGACAATTATTCCCAGGGTTTCCATTTCTTTCTTTGCACATGTTCACTTTATATGTTTTAGGACCCTTGTAAATTTGGCCTATAAAAAGTTTGCATATCTCTTAACCAAGACTGGAAAGAGTGGTCTGGAGAGCGGGAGAGGACAGCCTGCGTGTGTGTAGAGAGTGAGTGTTTGTTTGTGTGGAATCGGGTAATATAGGGAGAGAAAAATGGGTAGAGGGAGAGTTGAGTTGAAGAGAATAGAGAACAAAATCAACAGGCAGGTTACATTTGCTAAGAGAAGAAATGGGTTGCTTAAGAAAGCTTATGAACTGTCAGTTCTCTGTGACGCCGAAGTTGCTCTCATTATCTTCTCTAACCGCGGGAAGCTCTATGAGTTCTGTAGCAGTTCTAGGTATTCTGCATATAATCTCTCTCTCTCTCTCTCTCTCTCTCTCTCTGTTCACTTGCTCATGGATAGATGCATATATATTAATTGAGTTCTTTAGACGTTTGTGTTTTATCTGTATCCAAGATCTGTTCTTTCTTACAACCCAATACTTGTAACCAGCTATATTTAGGGTTTCAGTGGTTTCGATGGTCTAAATCATGTCCTTTTCAAATTTTCTTAAATAGGGAGATATAAATTTGGAGTTTAGATTTTAAATTCATTCCTGTTTTGATCCATTTGAAGTCTTGAGTTTCTTCTTTCGTGATTGCTGAAGATTTAGTACTATTCCCGTTCGACATTCTTAAATGTCTTATTTTTCTAAAAGGTCAGGTACTAAATTAATCATTTATGTTAACCCTATTTAAAATATGTTATGCAAGAATATTCTTTTTTTGGTTCACCTTTGTTTATCTCCGAGGAAACTAGTTATTGTTTATAAGATCCACAATCATTTAATCAGATTGAGGCTTGTAATATATAAGATTCTAATATATTTATTACACACTCATTAAGTTTATTATTATCTCTTCTTCTTATAACGCTACAAGGTGTATTAAGCAGAGGCTGACTGTTGAGATACGGTGGATGTACGGTTTGCAGACCTAAATCTGCTAAACTTTGAGGGTGCAACTAGAAATCTGTTTCAGAGAGTGAGTCTGAGAGAAAGAAAGAGAGAGGTTGATCATTCTACTTACTAAAGCTGAAAAAATAATTATGATCAGATTGTTTTCTTCTTTTTTTTTTACTTGATTTCTCTTAAACATAGTTTTAGTCTTGATAAAATGATGAGAAACAATTAAGGAGTAGAATCTGCAGCTAAAAATTCATCTTTACATAAACCCTAAAGTATAACATATGAGGGCAAACTTTATACTATCTTGATGAGGTTATTACTAATGTAAAGCATGCTTTACGTATTTCTTGTCTTTTCATTTTCTTGAAGTTTTCAATACGTAGCTTATCTCTTTTCTTTTTCCTCTCCCCTTTTGTTGTATCTAAACAAAAAAATTAATTGTCTTCTGTCCTTATTCTTAGGAACAAGAAAAAGGATATGGATATAGAATGACGTGTCCATTTTTCATGAGCCAGTGATACTAAAATTGCGTTTAATGTTAAAGCTTAATTAAGGTTCGATCCTCGCTTATTCTAAGCTGGGACCTAAAAGAAACTAAAGAAAACAACTTTGTCTTCCAAAAATTAGGGCTTGAGTACAGCACAAACTTGACAATAATATCTTGATATTTTTCGTTTTTTTGGTTTCGGTTGAGATCGTTTTCAATATTTCATGCTTTTATCATATATTTGTGGCATTTTGTTCTCTTTGACACAAGTTTTGAGCTAGGCAATTGTATTATATTTTTTCCATATGCATATTATGGATTAAGCTCCTCACAAATAATACTACAGAGAGGAATATTATTGTGTTGGAAAACACCGTTGGATCTAAACTAGAGGAATATTAGTGTGACTATAGCAACTTACTACCAAAAGAATGGGAGTAATATGAAATGACACTCGTCCCAGTACTAGGAATCTACTGAAGCTCGTAAGTCCTCATCAGCGCTTAGCTTTTCAATTTTTTTTCCCCTAATCTTTTAATAGATGATTGCAATAACCAGTAAGGCCTTTGTATCCTCATGTATAGCTCAGTTAATTGTGACATGGTTTGTATCTTAGCTAAAAGTTATGTTGTGGTAAAACTTTTAGCTACTTTCATGGAAGCAAACTTCTGTTATTTTCTAAGCATGTGGTTTTCATTTTGTACAACAAACTTAGATCTATTTTAGTATTACTAATTTTGGTTATTTCTCTTGATTAAATTTAATTTTAGATGTTTTCGCCATCCATTGATTACAGTGTCAGCATACTCACATAACTATAATTGAATTTTCTATTTTAATTCCTTCTTTGTCAAATTAGAAAGGGAAATGTACTTTTTTTTTTGTGAAAATTCTATTTACCAAGACATTTTGGCTTGCATTAGTAAAAATTTCGATTTCTTGTGCATGTTCTATCTCAAATTCTTAGGTAGGTTTGTTGATATAATATGAGATAGCAAGAAACAGTGAGGAGTTAATACTCACAGCATTCTGACAAGTTCATGCATTGTAATGATATGTATGTGCTTGTAAAGCCCAATAAGGGCAAAACATCTATAGGAAACCGATCTCGATTAATGAGGTTGGGTGTGCTCAGTAATAAGTTGAGTTAGTTGATTATGTATTCTTTGTTAGAAGGAATAATACTATTGAATGGTACCTAATTAACAAGCTTTGATTTCTACATGTGTAAATTTGATTTCGCTCTCACATTTTGAGAGTTGAACTCAATCACCATGGTGACAAAATGTGTCGATCATTTGTGCTGACCTTCTTTCATTACTTGGTTTGTCTTAGCATGCTCAAGACCCTTGAGAAGTACCAGAAATGTAGTTATGGTGCTTTGGAAACCAGCAGACCAGCAAGTGAGTTACAGGTATATATATCGTTCTTTTATACATGGGAAAGCAAGTTTAACTCTTAAGCTAAAGTCAGTCGTACCTAGTTCAGCTATTGCTTTGATGTCCTATTTCATGGTATCTTATCAAAGGTTTCTCATTTGCTACAAATAAATATTTCATGCAACATGTAATTAATCAAGCAGAGCAGCTACCAGGAGTATCTGAAGCTCAAATCTAGAGTGGAGCTCCTACAGAGATCTCAGAGGTTACTTTCCCCAACTGAAACTTCAAAGTCATTTGCAAATTAAAATTAAAGTTAGTAACAGATCTAAATAATATGGTTGATTATGAGTTCTGCTTGCATGCAGGAATCTTCTTGGAGAAGATTTGGGACCTTTAAATTCAAAGGAGCTTGAGCAGCTTGAGAATCAACTAGAGGCATCTTTGAAGCAAATTAGGTCAACAAAGGTACGTGTGCCATATATTCCTCTGATTACCTAAATTCCCAATCATTAGCAACAGTTCTAGTAAAAACACTAACAAACTTAAAATGAACATATACAATTTTTTAATTCTTTAATTTAATCCATGTTTTTATTCCACTCTTCCAATTATTAAATTTTCTAATTTAATTCTTAAATCTTATAACTTACTTTATTCTAAGATTTAAAGGAAATTTTATTTGACATCCAACCAAATAATTGATTTAGATGTTGCAGTTAAAGGTTTTTATGAAAATCTTCATACTAAGTAAATTCTTAATTAAAATAAAAATATGTATGCAATAAATTCTTATCACAAAGTAATTAGTAAAATTGAAGGACTAAGTTAAAATTTTAAAATTTCCTTTGGTTAAGTCAAAAAAATTTATACAGATATAAAAAGTATGTACAGCGTTGGAGATTACTCAATTAGTGATTAGAAAGACTAAAAATATATTTATCCTAAATTCAAGTAGAACAAAACCTTTAATACATTTAGATAGAATAATCTTGGAATATAGATGCTATAGGGTTGATTATTCGTACTGATAATTGTAGTTTGTTGAACATTTTATCCTTAAATATATAATTAGTACTGTGATTATTAGAACATGAAAAATTTGTAATTAAATTAAAACTTGTTATTCAAAAGAATGAGTCAATTATATGATCATTACTTCGGTGACCCTTATGATTATCATGAATATTCCTATTAATTAAATTATTTCTGCATTAGTATTAGTGATATTGACCTTAATGTCACTACTGCATTATTTAGTTCTTTACGTTGGATCTTAGACTTATTGCTACTGTGTTACACGTTAAAAGATAAGTACTTAGAGAACTCACTCTTTTTTGCACTCTTCACTGTCCCCTTCAGACCCAATTCCTGCTCGATCAACTTACTGATCTCCAGAACAGGGTACGCATCAAGACACGCATATCTTATGTGAAATTTTATGTTTTCATCGGCAAATCATATTGTAACATATTCTTGTTGGAGCAGGGACACCAACTACTGGAAGCCAATAAGGCATTAAGGAGAAAGGTATGAGTAGTTTCCAGTTTAATAACGTCCATGCCTCGTTTTAGATTAAGCTTGTTCTGTTATAAATCGTGGTTGTTAATATCTCCAGATTGCCTTTGTAAGTGACCTATAATTTGCTAAGGCACACAAATCTTCTGTCTTTATTGTTTTTGTACATCAAAAAATTGCAACACTTTCTTAATTTTGTTAAGTTGGACGAAGCAAGTACACCGCCTCCAATCAGGCCAGCTTGGGAGTCCGGAGAACATAATATTCAATACACCCGCCATTCAAGTCGGTCTGAAAGTTTTTTCCATCCATTAGTGGGAAGCTCCGCGCTGCAAATTGGGTACTTATAAATCCATAACGTTTCAGGCATTCCAATCTGTTCCTTTTTCCTTTCCTGATATTGGTTCAATCTAATTTGGCTGCAGATACAATCCAGTGGGTGAAGATGAGATTAATGTTAGTGCCCATCCTCAAAATTTCAGTGGCTTCATTCCTGGGTGGATGCTCTAATTTGATTTCCTATTGGAAATTATATAAGCTGTGTTTTAATAACTTTTCTTTCCATTATTCTGGTTTCTCGTTTCTGTCTGTTCTGTATCCTAAGCAGCCTTCTGTTATAGTATCTCAAGCCAATAAGCGAACGTTTGTAATAGGTGATGATAAAATCACTGTTCTGAACATATAGGATTTGATGTGCGGACTGTAATGGTGTTTTGTACAAAGCTGTGTTATATCTTCATGTTTATTTGGAAGGGACATTGATCATGAGTTTATATTCAATTGTTAACAGTAACTAAATAATATGCCCTTATTGATATGGTGATAATTTTTTAAAACACAAAAGTAAAAGAATTAATTTTTTTCTTAAATATAAGATTCTTTAATATGTGAAAGTAAAAAACTCATCCAAGTGAGAGTTTCGACGGTGCATATTTGATTCTGTGAATCGTTTGCTTCTTGATATGCATGTTTATCAATTGTTTATTTTCTGAAATTTTAATTTGGGTATGGGCTATTGTTTACGCTGTTATTTCTAGACTTTATGCTAGTCAAAGTGGACCAATTTGGGCCATTAGTTTGGGCTTATGATTAATATGGTTTTTAAATATATATTACATATTAGATAATGTGTTTACTTAAATTTAGAAATAAGTTTCTAAATTCATATTATATTATGCCTATGACTTTAATAATAATTATACTAAAATTATCAATTTAAATATTTATTAGAGATAAGTTGCTAATTAAAATTGATATTTTTAGTGTAATAAGAATTACAAATAAGTTTTTAATTTAAATTTAAATTTGATTGGTTCCATAATAATAAAAAGATGTTTCTAATTAAAATGAAATAATTATGATTTGTTCATATAGTATTGAAATTATGATTTCGAGTAAATTATAACAATCATAGTTTCATTTTGAGAATGAGCTTATTTATTCATTTATGATTTTCTAAGTTTTTGTGAGCAACTTCTAATCCTAAAATGTATTTTCAAGAAAATGTCAGTTATGAAGAGGTCACCTAGATTTATACGAACTACAGCATAGATGAGATAACTCATCATCACATTAGTGCAATTACTCTAGATGCAATATCTTCCTAGAGAAGATCTGATACAACATGTTATTACGGTTAATAACTTAATGCAATAGTTATATCTTGGAGGTCATCTAGCTTCCATAGAAGTTGAAGTCAAATACTTGACTTTACTCTCAAACTTTGCCACAACTAAAAGGTGAATCATTAAGCATGCTCTAGAAATTAGAATGGCTTGTTGTGAAATCATATATATAGTTGTTCATAAAATTTATGAGAGAAGTTTGAGAAAAAGAACTGATTTGGACATTACATCTGAGTAACCTTCCAATCCAAATTATTAGAACAATAGCATATCCAGCTTCTAAGACTTTATCACATGAATTCATTGACTTTGTTCCATGTAAGGTCCATTATTATGTATTGAACAAAGTGGTAATGATCCACATAAATTATATTCATTAATGCATGTCAAGTTTGATATTATTCAGTTTTATTAGAATATATGTTATATGAATGTTTATGTTTGAAACAATCTTCCAAAGTTTGATAATTGGTATTTAAATGTCATATGAAGGATGATTAAGAATATGCATATTCTTTCAATTTCATAGACAATTGAAATCCGATTATTCAATATATGTATGTATGACACAACAATAATGTGCAAGGATACAATTTGTTGTAGAAATTTTGTGTTTTCATTATGACTATTGCATCAAAGAATATTGTTGCTAAACTCAACAAGGGTGAGAAAGTAAATGGCAACAATTACAAGATTTGGAACATGTAAATCCAATATGTACTGAAAAAGCAAGGAGCTCTTAAACCATTAAAAATAACCATTGATATTTCTGAGGAAGACATTATGACCCAACATGAAAGGGATTGTGGTGCTTATGAAATGGAAGAAAAAGAACTCATTGATTCACATTATGTTATTGAGCAGTATAGATAATTATATTATGCATGAGTTTTGCATATATGAAATTGTCAAGGACATGTGTTCTGTTTTAGTTACATGGTTTAGAGGCACTTTAGTGACCAAAATGAGGTCACTCACTATTAAGTTTGACACATATAAGAAACTGTTAGATCATACATTACAAAATCATTTGAGACATATGTTAAATATGATAAATTAGTTAAGTGAATAAATTAGTTAAGTGATGATGGTCATGAATTATCATATAAGCAACAAGTACAAGTTATAATCCATTTATTACCTTAGAGTTGGGAGTATCTAAAGATGTACATAACTCACAATGTGAATATTAAGACAATTGAAGATGCTATGAGGCATCTCGTACTAAAATAAGAATGTTTAATGTTTTGAAGCCTCTAAGATGTCTTTTGAGATATATGCAATTGGTTTTAGCTCACAAAAAGTTATGAATTGAAAACATAAATGTCATAATGGATCCAAATGAAAAAAGGTAAGAAACATACACAATATACTTATTAAAGAAGGGGAAGTAGAATCAGTAAGGAAAACGAAAACATCTTATTAAGAAGCAGAACATGAAAAGAGTCAAATGCATTAATTATAGCAATAATGGTCACTTTGCTCGTGATTGTAGCGAGTCCAAAAAGGTACAATCCTATTGTATAGACATTTGTTCCATAAATCTCTCATATTAAGCTGTTTTTAACTTAATCACATATTTTATGCATTGTAGATTCGAGAACAACTAATCACATGGAGAAGGATAGATGTCTTTTTAGAATTTAGGAAAATCATGTATGGAACATGATGGATTTATACAGGAGACAAATTAAAGGTTACTGTATAAGGGATTGAAACCTGCAAATTAGACATACATGATGTTTGGTCTTTGATCCTATATGAAGTGTTGTATGCTCCAAAGATTCAACCAAATATGATATATGTGTTGGTTTTAATAAGTTTTAGTTTTGATGTTGATTTTCAAAGTGGTGGTATGGATTTATATCTTAGATATATTTGTTATAGTCATAGTTTTATGTTAGATGATTTTATTATTTTGGATGTTGTTTATTCAAATAGTAATATAAGTTATTCCTTGTTTACATCATTTAGTAATTCCAATGATGATGTAATTTTTTGGCACATTAGACTATGTCAAATTAGTCAACATTGAATGAGTCAATTAGCTAAAAAAAACTTTTTTTGGTGATTTAATTAAGTAGATTTACCTATTTGTGAACATTGTCTTATTGGTAAAATGACTTGAAAGTCATTTGAAAAGGGAACACAAGCTTCATATCCGTTACAATTAATTTATTCAGAAATCTGCGGTCTCATGAATGTAAAGACACAATGTGAGGTTGTATACTTCATCATTTTAGATAACTATACTAGGTATGGTCATATCTATTTAATTTCTCACAAATCCTCTGCATTAAATTTTTTCATAAAGTATATGGATTTGGTAGAGAATCAACTAGACAACAAAATAAAATCAGCAAGAACTAATCAAGGATAAGAATACTTATCTGATAAGTTCAAGATGTTGTGTGATGAAAAAGGAATAGAAAGATAATTAAATAGTCCACGAACCCCACAACAAAATAACTTTGCAGAAAGATGCAATAGAACTTTACTGGAAATGGTTAGGTTCATGATGACACAAGAAAATCTTCCAATCATATATTAGTGTGATGCATTGCTTATAACTACTTATGTACTTAATTGAGTAGCCACAAAATTTGTTTCAAACACATTGTATGAGTTATTTATAAGAAGAAAACACAACATGAAAAACTACCTATGTTCATGATCTCTCTCATAAATATCAAAATCTAGAACCAAGAGGGAAGAAAAGTATCTTTATTAGATACTCTGAAAACTAAAAAAGATATGTGTTCATAAGTGAAAGAAGTAATGGAGTAATTGAATTTGAATCATGAGATTTCATATTCTTATGAATGACTTCCCAAAGAATGGTGAAATAATAAAAGACAACCAATTTCTATAAAAAAAATCTTGATCATAGTGAATTTATTACTAGGAATCATAAAAAGGGAGTTTATCTAAGTGGGATTAATCTAGAACTTTAAGAATTAACTAAAGGAATATTAATATTGCAACCTACTAAAAGTTTACCTATTGTATCCAATTTGAGAAGGAGTAATCAAGATGTTGATGAATTTGTTTCCTATAAGCCAAGTTTAGCCTGAATTAATCATGGCGTGATTCCCGGATTTCATTTTGAATAGAAGGGAAAATTCATATGATTATCCCATAAGAAGATGATTAGCCAAAGAATATATATATAAGGCTTATAATGTTCCTTCTAAAGAATAATGGATGAAAACAATGAAAGAAGAAATGACTTCTTTAAGCTAGAATCAAATATAAAACTTAGTTAATCTCTCCAATGGGTGCAAAACTATTAGGAACAAATTAATTTTCAAAATAAAACTAAACATTGATGGTAGTATCAAAAGATGCAAATAACATCTTTTAGCAAAAGGATATGCACAATATGAGAGAATCGATTATGATATAACATTTTTACCTATTGTGAGATTTGCTTCAATTCATCTAATCTTGACTATAGTAGCCAGTCTAGATCATAAATTACATCAAATATAAGTAAAGACTGTTTTTTTAATAGAGAATTAAAATAAGAAATTTATATGGAGTACATATAGGTCTCATTGAGACAAGCCAATAATATAAAGTATATCTGTTATTGAAATTGACTTATGGTCTAAAGTAGTCTTTAAGGTAATGTTATATATATTTTCATGATATAATCATTTCATATGATTTTCATATGGTTAATGAAGATAATGAGTATATATTAAGAGATCCAAAGATAAATTTGCAATTTTAAGTTTATATGTGGATGACATTTTAGTTGCTTGTAATGAGTGTGAGTTTGTCAAGCAAATCAAAGATTGATTGTCATGTTAATTTAAGATGAAAGGCATGGGTGAAGTTATATGCATTATTGGAGTTAAGATTTTAAGAGATCATTTAAAAAGATTATTGTCACTTTCTCAAATGACTTATATTTAAATAAATTTAGAACTATTTCATATACAAGAAGCAAACCAACAGATAACTCTTAAGACAGAGTTCTAAAGCTAATTGTTGAGTATAGTAGAAGGGATAGAGATGGAGTAATGAAAATTATATTTTAGGATAACAAATATATTAGTAAAAAATTGATTTCATATTTCATTTTCTTTTATTGCAGTTCAAAAGGTTATACATTTGCTTTGATTTCATGAAAATAAGATGAAGATATTTAAAACATATTTTTAGGATAAATGGTTGCTTTCTTAAGACAGAGTTCTAAAGCCAATTATTGAGTATAGTAGGAAGGGATAGAATGAAGGAATATATCCATTAGCATGTGGTATTATAAAGGTATGTAACACAAATTCTTGGAGTTGTTTTATGAATCTACTAAAATATGATTTGGAATTGAATAAGGTAAAGGAGTTCTAGTCATCTCTGATATTCAAAAGATAACATAACCTTTATATATTTATAATTAATCTTTAACATTTTTGTAAAGTTTAACTTAACTTTTCTTAAATTTTTGTGGGGATTGATTAAAGCAGTAGAAGGATGTGTTACTGGCATAAATTTTTAGCTACATGTATATATGTCCGCCACTATTTTATACGAATTCCAAATATATTACTAATATTCATATGTTTGTTACTTTTTATTAATGAATTTAAGTGTTTAACAATAAATGATAGGGAATCATTACATTCAATAGGTAATTTAAATATATAGTTCAATAGAAGTTCAAGCGCACAATCCTTACATTCATTAGAATTCAAGTTTAGAATTTAATATTGCAATTTAATGTCCTTTATAATAACATATTCAAATATAACATTCACCGTAAGCATAACAAATCATATTACAATACTTATTATCATAAAATTTAACTCTTTTTCTCTTTTTCTAACAAATTAATTTCTTGCTTTATATACTTAATATGATCCTCACTCTCCTTGGTTGTGATTGTTTCAATAGTACTTGCTTTGATCACCTTCTTTAACATACATACTTCTTTTCTTAATTTATAAATAACTTTAATCGCTCTCTTATTAAATTTGACATCCTACCACTTAAAAACAATCATACCTCTATACTTGAAATAAAAACTAATTCATCATATAAACATTATACACATTTTTTTAACTAACTACAAATAAAAACTAATTGGATAATTATGGCATCCATAAGACGTCTTCCTTAGATTATGATCAATCGACAAAGTTTTTAGTGAAGCATATGACCCATAACAACAAAAAATATTATTAGCATTTAAATTTAATGTTATATTAGTATATGATGGAGATTCCATAATTTTATAAGCTCTCAATTTAATTATTACATATATAATAATATGTGATGGAGATTTCATAAATTTAAAAGCTCTCAATTTAATTATTACATATATAATATTGTATAGTCTTAAAATCCACAAGATCTAATCCCATTATCCTACTACCAAAAGTAAGCATGTTTTAAAATCTTTGGATTGAAAATGAATATTGTAAAAGAAGAGCAATAACTATTCAATGGAAGGTGCCAACAAGCATAAGTACCTTTGATATTGCAATATATTTATAAGAATAATTTTGCAAATTTTTTTGCTCAAAACAAATTATAAATCTAGCATTTTCCCCTACATCCATTCCCATGAAACCCAAATGCATAATATAGTTTAATAGTATTAAACATACACTCTCAACATAATCTAACACATTTATTGAAACAAGTGTTTTGATATCTCAAAAACCTACATAAAAGTAAAATGATAAATTTGTTATTTGTATTTATCTCTTAAAAATGATAAATTAGTTATTTGTATTTATCTCTTAATTATTTTGTATTTATCTCTTAGTTTTTGGAGTTATCTCATGTATTTATCACTTATGGCCTATATATTTATCTCATGTATATTGTTATTATAAATAGAGTGGCCATCCCATA
The DNA here is from genome assembly GCA_024520975.1 of Erythroxylum areolatum. Taxonomy (NCBI): domain Eukaryota; kingdom Viridiplantae; phylum Streptophyta; class Magnoliopsida; order Malpighiales; family Erythroxylaceae; genus Erythroxylum; species Erythroxylum areolatum. The sequence continues at coordinate 58,808,843 of JANIJH010000006.1, read as the reverse complement.
TCAAGGTAAGCCTATTATTTCTCTTCAATCTTTATGGTATCAGAGCTGTGAAATTAAAATGACAGCCATTCATTCTTCCTCCTCCTCCTCCTCTTCATCCAACACTTCTTCAACCACACCTGAGCTCTCACAGCTTGTTGTTTCTCTTTCTTTCCTTCCCCATAAATTGTTTTCTCTGTTAGCAACATCAAAAACCATATCCTAGAAAATCTAGATTTTACCAATTTCTTACTGTGGAAAACTATTTTTCTTAATGTTCTCAATTCTTATCAAGTAAGCAGACATGTCCAAGGGTTTGAATCACCTCCTTCTCCCTCTATCAATTCTGAACGTGTCATGGCTGCTAATCCTTTGTCTACAAGTTGGATGCATTGTTCTATCTTAGATTCATGCAATTGTATCGCCTAAAATTCTCAAGCATATTATTCAACCTGGGAAAACCTTATCAACTAGAGAAACTTAGGATGAAATTGAAATGCTTTTTCATGATCATATGAATGCCAAATATATGTAGCTAAAGATGAGTTTTAATCAAGCTAAAGAAGGAACTCGAACAATGACAGATTTGCTCACATATGTAGATCAACTTCATGCTTTTGGTTGTCCGGTCAAGGATGATGATATTATTCTTCAAATTCTCTCCAAACTTCCACAATAATATTCTGATGTGGTCACAGTAATGACTACTAAGAAACCTCTCCCATCCTTCTTAGAACTTCAGTCCTAGCTTGCACATGAGAGCATAATTTAACAATTTTCCAAACCACCAGTCACTGAAAACACTCAAGCCCTAATTGCAACACATGGAAGAGGAAATAGAGGAGGGTGTGGACATTTTCATCGCAGAGGTCGTGAACGATTTGGTAGAGGATAACAACAACAACATTGGCATTTTAATCCATCACATCAATGATTTGGTAGAGGACAACAATAACAGCATTGGCATTTTAATCCATCATAACAACACCATTCTACCCAATTCTCCAACGAAAACACTCGTACTCCTACCATGGTCGTGGTCTTAGACCACCATAAACACCCTCCTCACAATCCATCTTAGGTGAATCTCCTTCTCAATGCAACTTTGTGATGAGTTTAACCACATTGCCAAAAGTTGCCTTAACAAAAATCCTTTTAACTAATCTCCTCCATGTATTGATATTCATCAAGATACACCAGAAACCAATCCAATATGGTACACTGATACTGGTGCCACTCACTATATGAACAACAACCCACATATCTTGCACCGTATTATGGTACATAAAAGGTGCAAATTGGTAACGATAAGTACCTTGTAATCACTCATATTGGCCGGAAAATTTTACATTCACAATATCACAAATTCCTTCTAAACAATGTTTTAATTGTTCTTGCAATTTGCAAAAACTTGATTTCAGTTCATTGATTTACCTTTAACAATTCTTGCTTAATGGATTTTGACACTCTTGGTTTTTCTGTGAAGGATCCTCTAACACAGACAACCCTTCTTCGTTGCAATGATTCTGGCCCTTTTTACCCACTCAATCTCGATACAAAGTCCACCTTACCGTTAGCCTTTATTTTGTCCAAGCAATCTCCCAATCTTTGGCACAATCGTTTAGCCCATCTTGAAGTCAAAGTACTGTCTCAATTTTTACAACAAAATTAAAATTTAGTTAGTACAAGAAAATTCAATCATTTTTGTCATTCATGTTAGTTAGGTAAACATGTTAGACTACCTTTCCCAAATTCCTAGACTATATTTTCTAGATTCCAATCATGTCACTACTTTTCCCCTTGAAATAATACATTCTGATGTTTAGACTTCTCCTATTATTTCCTTCTCTGGTTTCAAATACTATGTATTATTTCTTGACAACTTTAACAAATTTTGTTGGGTTTATCCAATGAAATTTAAATATGAAGTTTTTTTGTCCAAATTTTGCAATTCAAAACTATGATTGAAAATCAAGTTCCTTACAAAATCAAACAATTTCAATGTGATAGTGGGGGTGAATTCCAAAATCATCATTTTCATAAAATTTTTCAAAATCATAGGATTATTGCTTGTTTTTCATGTCCTCAAACTCCTCAACAAAATGGCCAATCTGAGCGCATGCATCACACTTTACTTAATGTCATTCAAGCAATGTTAATTGATGCTCATCTTCCACCTAAATTTTAGGTAGAGGCCTTAAATTGTGTTGTATACACGTTGAATAGAATCCCACATGCTTCCATTACTTTTCATGTCCTATACACCAAACTGTTTCAACACAAACCTGATACTTCCTTTATCCGTGTCTTTGGCTGCCTATGTTACCCACACATTACAAATCCTATTCCACATAAACTAGCTCTAAAATCACGTTGCTGCATTTTTTTTGGTTATGCCAATAATCACAAAGGTTATCATTGCATGCATGTATCCACTTCCAAAATCTATGTTTTCTGTCGTGTCATATTTCAAGAAACTATCTTCCCCTCTCACCCTCCACCATCTCATGAATATCATCCTCTTTCCACTAGGCCACTGTTTATTAATCCCACCCAAATTCTCCATCCTATCTCCTTTCCAGTTCCCACTCCATCGCAGACTTCAGCTTCCATTTCAACTTAACCTCCTTCCTCTCCTAATCCATTCCCATCACCTAATAACCTATCCGTATTTGACCCCTCTGCTTCCCCATCAACATCACCTCAACTTTCCAATGCAATTCCTATAGCTTCTACATTAATAATCCATCATCGAAACCAAACGGTCATTAACACTCATCCCATAACAACACGCCATAAAGCTAGCATCTCCAAACCTATAACCATTACCAACCTTTTCACTATAATTGCATCCTCTACTTTGTCTGAACCCACATTATTTAAAGTTACATCACATGAGAGATGTTGGCAAGATGCTATGTTAATTGAATACCAAGCATTAATCAACAACCACAAATGGAGTTTGGTTCCATTACCTTCTCCCACTACTAATATCATTGGTTATAAGTGGGTTTATAGGTTATACAGATGGTTCTAATGAACGTTACAAAGCACTTCTTGTAGCCAAAGAGTATAATCAACAGGCAAGTATTGATTTTGATGAGACTTTCAGTCTCGGTGTGAAGCCTTCAACCATTCGAATAGTTCTCTCTATGTCCCTGTCTCATGGTTGGCCTATTCATCAACTTGATCTTAAAAATGCCTTTCTTCATGGCAAGCTTGATGTTGAAGTTTATATGTCACAACCTCCAGGTTTTGTTGATCCAGCTTACCCTAACTATGTTTGCAAATTACATAGAGCTATTTATGGTATTCGTTAAGCTCGTCGTGCTTGGTTTCATCATTTTTCTAGTTATTTGTGTAGTATTGGTTTTCAAAGTTACAAATCTGAGTCTTTGATGTTTCAATATCATCACTCAAATGGTCAGGCTATTCTCTTGCTATATATCGATGACATTATACTTACAGCATCCAACACTCATTTACTTCAACATATTATCTCTAGTTTATATCAAGAATTTTTCATGTCTGACCTTGGTGAGCTTAATTATTTTCTGGGCATCAAAATTAACCATAATATAGATGGTTTGTTTCTGTCACAACCTAAATATGTTGCTAAAATTTTATCCAAGGCCAAAATGGATGATGTCATGCCAATTTCCACACTAGTTCCCCACAAATAGCAAATTAGTAGGACCACTTCATTTTTTGACCCTTCTTTTTTTCAAAGTATTATTGGTGCCTTGCAATATCTTACATTCACAGGACCAAACATCTCATTTTTCATCAACCAAGTTTGTCAACACATGCATGATTTGAAGGATTGTCATTGGATAGTTGTCAAACGCTTATTGTGTTATATCAAAGGGACCTTGTCTTATGGTATGCAGTTATACAAAGGTGATGTTCATACACTCACTGTTTATAGTGATGCAGATTAGGAAGGTTGTCTATACACCAGGCATTCCACAACAGAATATTGTGTATTTCTTGACAACAATCTAATTTCCTGGTGTTCCAAAAAGCAACATATAATGTCCCGTAGTAGTGCTAAGGTAGAATATCGTTCATTAGCTGCTGTAGTAACTAAAGTATGTTGGTTATAGTGTATCTTATGAGAACTTAGTTAGTCCATCAATTCACTTATTGAATTCTATTGTGACAATATTTCAACTACCTACTTGGCAACCAATCCAGTCAATCATACACAAACCAAACATTTAGAGATTGATCTGCATTTTGTTTGTGAACGAGTCCTTTGGTTGATGTCCACATCAATTTTATTCCTAGTGAACATCAGCTTGCTGACGTTTTCATAAAAGGTTTAACTAGTGATGAACATACAAAATTGAGAACCAATCTTTGCGTAATTAACCACACTTCGATTGCCAAAACATAAAATGATAAATTAGTTATTTGTATTTATCTTTTAATCATTTTGTATTTATCTCTTAGTTATTTGTAGTTATCTCTTGTATTTATCACTTATAGCTTATGTATTTATCTCATGTATATTGTTATTATAAATAGAGTGGGCATGCCTGTATCAGGGTAAGCCTATTATTTTTCTTCAATCTTTGGAAAGTTCTCATGACTTACATCTTAAACAAACTCCAGCAAATGATACCGTATAATAGACATTTGCATCATATATATACCCATATAATAGAACATAATCGGCAATCAACTTAAATGCATTATGTATGTACTCGTATAACATAATATAATCAACAATCAACTTAAACATTTACCAACAAGATATCTCATCTATATATACCTATATAGTGAGTCACAATTAACTCAAACATTTGCATTATAGAAATATAGAGTATAAGAAATAATACTTCTATAAGTCAACTTCTTATTCTCACATAACAGGCACATCAATCAACAAGAGCTGAGTATTCGTTTATAAGGTGTTCTTGCAAGGCAAAAAATTCAATCAGTATCACGAGTAAGCAGAATTTTTACCAATTTATATAGGAGATTAAAGCAGATCATGAGAGAAGGAAATAATGAGAAAAGAAATTCAAAGTAGTCTCCTAACCAATTTTGTATCTCAAAAATTGGGTTGTCCATATAAAGATATATGGATGTTGGATCAAACAAATTACAAAATATAAGTAGTTATTTCATGTACCAATTAGATATGGAAGTCAAAACCAATCATAATAATGATGGAGCCAACCTCTACACAAGCTACGTCAACAAAGAGGAGCTCTCTTGCGTCAATGAAGGAGAACACTTCCATTGTTAATGAAGGAGAAGATGCCAAGAAAAAAATATCATGTGAGAGAATGATTTTGTCTCGTGCCAATTACCAACGCATTAGATGATTAGGGTAATCACACTAGAAAAATTGAAAATTAATGTTCTTCAGGTTATTTGGAAATTTTAAGATTTTGTTTAATTATATTGTAATTAACTTAATTAGTTTATTAGGGTCATTTGTAATTTATTTTAATTACAAATTTATAATAAAAATTTAACTTAAATATGACAAATGGAGCTCAATTATCAGAGTAAAAGACATTAAAATTATGTCACATCAATGTTAACGTGATACATAACGAATGAAAACTTGATTTCTTTTAATTTTTTATTCACTCATAATTTATTTTAAACAATTTATAATATTAAATTTTGTTTTAAATGTTTTAAAATATTGAAGTTTAACGTGTATTTGTATGAAAATATTACAATCTAATTTACACTTTTTACTTGCAAAGCAACAAATAGAACCTTATTTCTTTTTTTTTGGCTCACAAAATGGTACCATAAGTCGTAGCATGTGTGTTTAATGAGTCCCATATATATAACGTTATTCTTAGGATTTGTAGAACACACTCAGTTATCAAGTTGAGGGACTCGGGTACTTATTCAAATATATTACTACGAGTTAAAAAATTTAAAGATAAGAATGTATTTTCGTCATTTAAAAAAATTAAACAAAATATATAATCTGAAAGTATACTTTAAACATAATGTAGTTATGGTTGCTGTCTCCGTTAGTAGAGACATATGACAAAACCACAAATTCTGTTCCTCTGCATGTTTGGTTACTGTCCTAACTAATTTTTGTTCTGTCCCCGAATGATAAAAATATAAATTTTTGTTCTTCCAAAACCCATGGACAAAATTTCTTGTCTTCGCCTCCTAAACAAAACACATAAGCAACTTCTAGAAATACTCATTTTCTCACACAAATAATTTTTTTATTCTTAATTATATTATTAAACTTATTATTATTATTATTATTATTATTATTATTAATTGTTGATATTATTATTATAAATTTTGTACTTATTTTTTATTTTTTATTATATAAAATTAATTATATTGTTATTGTTATTATTATTATTATTATTAATTATTGTTATAAATTTTTCACTTATTATTATTTTTATTATTATTAATTTTATTTTACGGAATTAATTATCTTATTATTATTATTATTATTATTATTATTATTATTCTTATTATTATTATTAATTTTATACTTACGAAATTAATTATCTTATTATTATTATTATTATTATTAATTTATTATTAATAATATTATTAATTATTTCTATTATTATTATCAATTATTATTATAAATTTTGTACTTATTATTATTATTATTGTTATTATTATTATTAATTGTTGTTATTATTATTATTAATTATTAATTATTGTTATAAATTTTCTACTTATTATTATTCTTTTTATTATTAATAATATTAATTTTATTATGAAAATTATTTTCATATTATTATTATTATTATTATCAATTTTTATTTTTTATTTTTATTTTTATTGTACGAAATTTATTATTATTATTATTATTTATTTTATGAAATTAATTTTCTTTTTCTTATTCTTATTATTATTATTGTTGTTGTACTTATTATTATTATTATTATTATTAATTATTGCTATTATTATTATTATTATTAATTATTATTATAAATTTTGTACTTATTATTATTATTGTTGTTGTTGCTGTTGTTGTTATTGTTGTTGTTGTTGTTATTATTATTATTATTATACAAGACTAATTTTCTTATTATTATTTTTATTATCATTAATATAGATAATTAATTTTCTTATTATTATTGTGATTATTAAATTCCTTATTATTATTAATTTTGCTTCCTCTTCTTCTTCTATTATTTATTATTATTTATTATTATTATTATATGAAATTAATTTCTTATTATTATTGTTATTATTATTATTTGTTAACTTTTTAGTAATACAAATCATTCGTTTTAAAATAATCAATTAATTACATATTTTCAATCATATTATACTACAGGGGTATTTTAATCATTGACACTGTTTTTTATGTTTTGTCAACTGCAACCAAACATATTTTTGTGCTCGAAACGGAATAGTTTTATCTATTTTGTCCGTAACAATCAAACACCTCATTATCTTCAATTTTTGTCCTATTCTATTTCTAAATTTTTATTTCATTCTGTTTCTGCGTACAAAAGATAATAACTATGCCCAGCGTAAATGTATTATAGCGTAAATGTATCATAAATTCCGAGCCACTGTATGGACAAGTGGATAGACCAGGAGATGAAGTGGATGGACAAGTGTTAGTACTATAACCCCCATTAATGAGTAGGTCCCTTTTCTTTCACCACCTTTTAACATTAATAGATAATAGAACACCTTACGAGGTTTGGAGAAAGAAATTCCACTTGCTCGAATAAAGGCACAAAACACCAATTGCATTTGCTGCAGTAAGCTCTCTCGTTTTGCTCTATCTCTCGCTCTTTTCTACTCCTGGAATTGGCCAATCAACTCAAGGTCAAGAGCCGAAACACGTAACATATTCTTACGAAACTTGGGCTGGCCAGAGCCCAGGTGAAAACGCGCAATCATATCGGTACCTCCTGAACAGAATTGCAAGGCAATCTCCAACTATGTGTACAAGTTTTGTCATGTGTTGTGGTAAGCTGTTTTTCCAGAAGTGGAAAGAACAACAATGTCTGCACTTGTCATGCCCTACTTTTCTTTGCTTCCCATTTTGTTTAAGTTCCTAGCTGTGGATTTCTACATTGGCAGGACAAATAGCAACCTGGAATCGGATGCACAGCTTCTGATGCACCAAAAGGACAATTCCAAATTACATCACAAGTATGCCCATGCTATAGTTCGTTGAAAGGTTGCTAGTATGAAAAATAATATCTAGATAGATATACAATGTACATAATGACTATTCGTTGGAGATTCATCAGGATCAAAACTTGAGTGTTTGTATATGCTGACTAAAAAAAGGAAAAATAATATTATCAAACGTAGAAAATTATAGTAAAATAAAATGTTTACATAAAGAATATAAACATTTGTACTAAAAGTTTTTTTTTCTCTATTTCGATTGTGAATAAAAGATTTTGAGTTGACTTGGAAAGAAATAGGGTGAGCTTACGTATAATTAATAACTTCATATATCTCAACTTAAAATTTTAAAATAACGAATTATAAGTTTCTTTCCTGAATTTTTAAGTTAATGTAAAGCTATTTGAATCATTTCATAAATTACCATTTGTCGTACTCGAATCTATATTTTTTACTTATCATATTTTATCAAAATTCTAATGAAGAGTTACGAGAGACTTGGAGAGAAATTATACCAATTTTAAGTGAATTTATAATAATGTCACATCTTAGGGGTTGTTTAGTTCCACTTCAATTTTTTTTTTTTTTGCAGTTTTCAATTTCCGTTTTTAGTTTTTTGTTTCTGTTTTTCTTTCAAATAAAAACAAAAACCTGTTTGATTGTTAATGTTAATGTAGTTGTATTTTTATCACTGGTAATAATTACATTTTAGATAAAACTCAAAAATAAATTACTTTTAATTAAATAAATTTATTTAATCTTTGATATAATATTTATTAACAAATTAGTAATAAAATTATGTTATTTTAATAAAATAAATAGTTTAAAAAATAAAATTTTTATTTATAAATTAATATTTATTTGAAATATATTTTAATTATTAAATCAAATTTTATTTGAATATTTATATATTTTAAATTTAATTATATACAATTTAATTATAAAAATTAAATAAAATTAAATTATTCACAATTTTATTGATAATAAATTTAAATTTATTAAATATATAAATATAACGTTGAATTAAATTATTCACAATTGTATTAAAAATAAATACTTAAATAATATAATTAAATGATAATAAATAATATTATGAAAAAAATGAAAACAAGAAAGAAAAATCACTTTTTATAGTTTTCATAATTTTTGAAAACTGGAAGAAAACAAAACCAAAAATAAAAACTAAAAACTCAAACAAATAGGATTTTTTTTATTAAATTTGAAAGAAAAACAAAAAATCAAAAACAAAAATAGAAACAAACACTTAAATTACAATATAAAATATTCCTTGTTAATGTTAGAAATTTAAAAATAGAGTAAACTTGTAGCAAAAAGAGATTTAAAAATGAAGTGAGTTATATATAAAGACGAGACTCAAGACTCATTGTCTTTAAATTTTAGTTTGGGATATGATGTTACGAGTTCACTTAAATGCTTTTACATACAACCCACATTCTTTTTGCTTTCAAAAAGTAAATCAGTTTCAATTACAAAATTAATATTAAAGTTTGGACAGATCATAAGTTTATACGTGCAAGTACTCTTCTGTGCGGTTAAAAGTATTTTCAAACATTTAGACGTTCCTTTCCTTTTGTTCAAGTTTCCAGTGGCGAGTCTTTCATTGGACCGACACTTTGTTTGTTTGGTTGATACTCCATGCTTTTGTTTGAATAATCATACTTATTCTAAAGTTCCGATATAGTAATTAATTAACAAAAAAAGCATTTCGACTGCAATTATCTTGGTGTTAATATGAATACAAATACTTGATGAGTCATAACTATTCATTAAATACAAATACTTTAAAAGTCTTAAATTATATTAACAATATTATAATTACAATTGAAGTTGTTATCACAATTTGTTGTTTTTATTGATGTGATTAGTAGAAACAATACCAAATTAGTACAAATTAAATTAAAATGTTATTTTTATTGATGTGACTAATGAACACTTCACATTAGTAAAAATAATATCTTTGGCGAAATTTAAATTCAAAACTTCAAAAATTTTAGTACTAAATTAAAATTTTTCTAAGAGTAGAGACACTATTTAATTTATTATCCCAATATATCTTTAACAATGTTTTATTTATTATGTTTCAAAATGTATTGAAATTAACACTTTATCTCCGATTATGATAATGATAGACATACGCAAAAGCCTGATGAAGTCGGTGCCTGTTGGCTCCCTCGCTAAGCTTTTGATATAAGAACCAGATGGGGCAGACCAATTTGGTACGACCAATCTGAACATGTCAAACTGGAATCAATAGCTGACATACGTCCATCCATGCGGAGTAGGTACAGTTGAGAGTAAAGTTCCTGTTTTTGAATGATAATAAGTTATTAACACAATATTTAACAACATAACTATACAAATAAAATTGGGATACTTTACTGCTACAAGTGAATCATTCTAAAATAAGTGAAACAAAATGGAGAACAACTAATTTGTATGCATAGTTGTTATTGCATTACTTATTAAATTCTCATTGAACAAAATTTATAAAAAAAAGAGTTTAAGGTTGTTTCTAAATAAATTTAGAGATAATTTTATAAATTAATTAAGTAAATAATTTATATTAATAAAAAATTTTAAATTTTATTTATATTTTTAAAACAAATTTTAATTATCAAAACTAATTTTTATTTATAATTAAATGTTTGATTATTTTAGAATTTATATCACAAGCAACTATTTTAAAAATATTAAATATATGTATTCTAAATATATTTTAAATAAAACCTATTTACTAAATAAAAATAAAATAAAATAATTGAATTATTTTAGTCATAATTTTTATTTATAATTAATATTAAATAATTAAATAGTATATAAATCCAACTGCTATTTAGTTAATAGTAAATAAAATACTATAAAACATGAAAATATAAAATAAAACTAAATTTTATGATTTTTATAAATTATAATAACTAAAAAAATTAAATTGGAATAGAACGCATAAAGACAGCCAAATAAAATTTAAAATAAAAAATAGAAAACCAAAAGCTTGCAATAAAATTAGAGAATAAGATTTGAGTCTTGTAGTCGCTTTTATTTGAAAAAACAGAAACAAAAAAATGTACGAAGTGATGGGTGAGATTCATTAACCCGCGAATCTATCAAGCGAAGCCCTAACATAACATGTGTATAACAATTATCATGCATTGAATACAGAAATTGAAAAAAAAAACAACCGCCATATTAGATGCATTGTCCCCATCATAATTCCCAAGAAGTTAGTTGCTCAAAATTTTAATATTAATCAGATTGAATCATATTTAAGATGTAAAAACACCAACAGTTTGTCCGTACATATCACTCGTACGGACGATACATAGTCGCTTGTGGACACAAGACAAACGCAGCATCCTCGACCAATGGAAGCTCGACAACGCATTTGACGAAACCACCCTTGTTTTCCAAAACCAGTAATTTCCTAAATCAAAACCACTTGCCTCATCCCAAAGCAGTTTCAAGATTTTCCATATTTATATCTGTCTTAACTCTTTCACCCCGCTTCTCTCTGCGTATATGTATATTTGCTTTGCCTCCGTATAATATTAATATCCTAAGCACACAAAAGAAATGCCCTTTCTCTTCCCTGCGAAATTTATATTCACATGAAGAAAAAAAGAGAGTAATACCAACACACGCACATAGCGAAAGCAGCAAAGTCTCTCTCTCTCTCTCTCTCTTTCTCTATCTTTCTCTGCAGCTAAAGTTTGTTCCTTTCTTGCCTTTTCTGTTTCTTTTCTACACATTCTTTATGGGTTTGGATTGTTTTATAGTATTGAACTGTGTGGTGAATTCTTTTTATTGCTAAAGAAGGAAAAGGGGAGCTTGCAAGGGCTAACTAGCTATGGGGAGGGGTAGGGTTCAGTTGAAGAGAATCGAGAACAAGATCAATAGGCAAGTGACGTTTTCAAAGAGAAGGTCGGGGTTGTTGAAAAAAGCCCATGAGATCTCTGTGCTTTGTGATGCTGAGGTGGCTTTGATCGTCTTCTCTAGCAAAGGGAAGCTCTCTGAATACTCTACTGATTCCTGGTTAGTAAATCAATAATTCTGTCCACCTGTTCCTTACTTAACTCTGGGTTGTGTGAAGAAATCTTTTTACTTCTTGTTAATTTCCGTTAAATTTTGATAAAGACTGCAGAAGAGGGTCCTTGTTTGTTCGAAATTTTGATCTTTTCGGTTCTCCCTCTTTTTGGCTACCTGTTGTTTCTGCTTCTTATCAGCTGGTGATAGTGTGAACGAGGAATGCATATTCTAACGTTAGATTTCTTTGAAGGAAAATATACATAGACACGTGTAACAAGAAATGAGCATTTTCCATTTGGCAATATCATTTCTTATTCCATGCACAGAAACCATGAAACAGCATGTTAAACGAGAGAGAGAGAGAGGTTGGAGAATTGGGAAAGGATTAAATTTCCAAGGAAGCTCGAGGCTGTGTAAATTCTATTTCAGGTGTGTCATGGCTGAGATTTTCTTGCACCACAGGAGACACCGACCCGGTCAATAGTCTAAACTAGTTATGGAAATATTAATAGATCGTTTTTCATCCTCCATATCTTTTTACAAAAGCTGCATTTGCAGAATGTTTTGTTACCATAAATGGAGCGGGTGGATTTCCTAAATGTATGGACAAAATCTTATTGTTGATGAGGAGGTTTTAACTAGGGGACTCCTGTCTTTGAACTAGCCAGTCGTCATTTCCTACCCGCCCTAGCCCCTCTCTCAAATCTCAAATCACCTTCGAAACACTATACTGGACATATTAGAATCGTATTATTGATGTCAAAAAACTTACCATACTTGATCTGTTGCTTCTAGTGCACTAGATGTCTCATATACGACAACTAGGTATGTGCGTTCTCAATTGCTGGGTGGGGCTAAGACAACTTTTGCAGTTCCTTAATGTAGAAAAATCTGTGTCTAATTATGGGGACCAGAGTAGTAAATTCATATTCAGGAGGAACTTGTCTTGTCTTTGTATATCGGTTTAGATGTACTCTGGCACTGGCACAACATACAGCCACTGTTTCCTTGCCTCCTTTTGTGTGCCGAGTTGCTCCCTAAAATGTAAACAACACTTGTCACAACATCGAGAACAGAAGGAAAACGAATGGTTGCATCAACATATTCTCGTTGGAGATGCATGGCTTAAATATGATATAATTAGGATCATTGAAGATAATTATTTACTTAAGGATTTTTACTGTTAATCAAACTTCTAGGGCTTAAGTTCTTGGTAGGCCAACATATGAAACTTTCTGGCTTCACGGGCACTGCACTCGATGCACTAGTACACTCCACTTTATCTCTGTACTTCAACGTTTTAGATTAAAGAAAAGAAGAAGGCAACCGTTCTGAGTTGTCGTGATTCTGCATTCCACTTGAGTAGACATTGGATGTCGCTCAATTCATATTCTAACTCTTTCTTCTACACTAACACGATAAATTCCAATAATTTTTAATTGAGTTCCAAATCACCAAGATGCTATATAGCTTTTGATCGTTGAAACTACTGCTTCTTCGATGAGCAATCAACTCTAGAATTTCTTCTATCAAATTTCTGCTTTTAGGTAATGAGAGGATACATATCAATTTGAATCATCAACCGTTTAACATTTTGAATTTGGTTGAAACCCTTTTTGTACTAATTACTACATTAATTGATTCCTTTTTGTACTAATCACGACTTCTATAGAGTTGGTAGGGAACGAAAGGGTAAATGCTATATAAGGAGTTAGCTTCATCTTAAGGTCACTTCAAATTTTTGCTTCATATCATGATAAGTGATAGTTTATTGACGCATGGTGCGGAACCTCATAGATCTTTATAATTTTTAGCTTCTAATTAGATGTTTAAGTTTTTGTATCTTAGAAAATAATTTTTATATGTTTAAGTTTTATTTGTATTCCTAATTTATTTGAATGTTAATATTAATATAGTATAAATGAAATTAAAATAATTAATTTTATGTTAATGACGTATATGTTATTTATTAATAAATTCAGTAATTTTATTAAAATAAATAACAAATTATATGTAAAATTTATAAAATATTATTTATAAATTAATATCTGTTTTTAAATATTTTATTTTAAAAATCATTACTATCAAATTTCATGATATTTTTATTTTAAAATAAATAAAATAAAACAATGGTATAAGATATTTTTGGATCTTAAAGTTTGCAGTTGAATTTATATTATAGCGTTAGAAAATATTTTGACATTGTAAAAACCATTTAAACTCACGAGTCTTGAACTTCCGTTTGGATTCTAACAAAAATGCTTACGTGACATTGTTGAAATAATCTAGCTCCATCATTGACACCCAAGTGATAACAATGGCCTTTCCACCAACCACCACCCTTTCTTTACCATCTTCCTTACCTTTGTGCGTATTATTTACTAGTAGGTAAGTCTTTGGTGACTCAGAAGAGTAAGTAGTTGGAGAAAGAAAGCGAAATCTCCTTTGTTTGTTTGTTTTTTTTTTTGGCTTTGTTTTTTTGCACTTAGTATTGCATGCCATTATTTTCTTTGTTTGTGCCAATGACAACTCTTGAAATTGCGATTTTCTACTTAATCGGTTAGTTTGTTATCTATTTCCAAATCGTAGCTTCAATATTGTGGTTCTACAAGCTTTTCAACTTAGGATTTGGTGGGTTGGCTCCTTTTTTCATTCCGTTATTTTTATATATTTCTCTAGTCGCTTATATAAGCAAGATAGATTTTACTTTGAAGGTAAGTTGCTTATTCTTCAGAGCAATATGAAATTGAAACCACTAGAAGACAATTGGTGCTATCATAACTTTTAATCCCTATAAGGAGCTCTGCTTCTACTTGATTAGTATTTTCGGAGATGGATAGATGGACTTGGCGGTTGAGTAGGACTAGAGCATTTTATTTTGTGGTAATTGGATTAGTTTAAATTTGTTCACCCGCTATTTAAAACATGAATCGGAGCTTTGCCACGGAAGTTGCCTCTTTTCCACTAATTTCTATACCTTATGTTTCACAAATATAAATATTTATATTCTGTTTCAGCTATTTAAATTAAAATTATTAATTATAGTTAAAACAAAAATACATTTGTTATATCAATCATACATCATATTTTAGTTTATCCCCCTTTCTTTCAAATCAAACATTGCATTAAGATGATCTTTTGATTTCTCCAAAATCTCCAATAAAGTTCTAAGAATATTATCACATACATTTTTTTCAAATTGCATCACGTCAAGATTATGTCAGTACTTATTATACTTCCAGTAAGGTAATTCGAAAAATATAGACCTCTCTTCTTCCAAGAATTATCACTTGGTGTTTTTTTGTTTATTTATCTTCCTAAACAAATTATGATACCCATTAATAAGCTATAACACATTAGATCATGACAGAGGAATTGGTGATTCTCCCAACTCTATATCACCATCGAATGATCTCCTATTGTGCCTCCAAGGATGATTTCTATCTACAAATTTCCAATAATTGAAATAACAAGTCTTTCTACTATGCTTTAAATATTGAGAGCAAGTTTCATAATGACAATTAGGGCATGCTAACTTTCCCTTTGTACTCCGTCTAGGCAACATTGCACATCATGAAAAGTCACTAATTGTACATAACAAGGCTGCATGCATCTTAAATGATTGATTAGTTGAAGTATAATGTCTCTATCCCAAATTCCCACAACTCTTTAATCAAACGCTGCAAAAAACATCAACATCGCTTCTAGGAGAAGTTGCACCAAGTATAATTGAAGACAATATGAAATTTTCTAATTTTAGACATTTCCATGATGCTAAGTTATAGTTCACTAAAATTATGGGTCATGTACTATGTGAAATACTCATTGTGTGAAAACCATGACTGTAAGAGCTAATATGATATTACAAGGGTCTCGTACAAAATCAGGATGTAATGAGTCAAAGTCTTTCCAAACTTGGCCATTGGTAGGATGCCTTAAATTACCAATATTAGGACATCCCTTATCAGATCATTTCTTGAATTCAGCTAATTCTAGACACGTATAAACACGTTGTAACCTCAATCTTAATAGAAAACATTTGAACACCTTGGCTGGAATTTGTCTCATATTTGAGGTTGTACAATGATCTCTGCTATCTTTACTATTACAACTTTGTTTCTGCCTAGATACACCACACATTCTTAGTTGGTTGTTTTCTGATCATTTCCCCAATATAAAACACAATCATTAGAATATACATGTATCTTTTCATAGTGAAGTCCTAAATACTGCACAACTTTCTATGTCGCATTAAAAGATCTTTGCATTGGAAAAGGCTTGGTTAGGTATCCTTATAAGATCAATATAAGCTACATTACTAATTCCATGGGTACACTTAAAAATATATAGTCAAATGGTGAAAGAAAGTTTAGAAAAACTTTGACAACCAAGATATAATTCTTATTTTCCTTCCTCTACTAACTTAAAAACTTCTTAGCATTATCATTTATACCATTACTAACTCTTACACAATTGTAGGGACCTTCATCTATGTCTCTGAATGTGTCATGTAGTAATCCATCTATTTTATCATGTATAGACCTTCCATCAAATTCATTATCATCGCCCATATCTATATTTTCTCTAACTGATAATTCCTTATTAAATTCCCAACCATCATATCTTGGAGCAAATCCATCAACAATCAAATGATCATATATAATATTTCTTGTATACCAATAATAATTGCAACACTTCTACATGGACAAGAAATTTCATTCGCGTTAGTCACCTTAGAAAAAGCGTTTTCAAGAATATAATCGACTACACATTTATATTCATCACTATACCTCATAAAAGTCATCAAATGCCTCTTTCTCTTATCCATGGACAACTTCAAAGTAACATATACAATATGAAATACGTTAACAAGAAACATTACATAAACAATTTATTAAAAATATATAAGCAAAATTTGTTAATCTCATGTAGTTTTATGATGCCTAATGCGTAGTTATAAAAATTTCATTATGACATAATAAACTAATTTAAATTGTCAATAAATTATCTAAAAGAAATATACCTAAAGTATCCCAATAATAGTAAGCTTCTCAATTGTGGTTTTTATTTTAGTTAGATGTTTCCAAATGTTTTAGTAGTAATTCTACTATCTGCAAAAAAAAAAAGAAGATACATAGACAATTAACTTATATATTAATGTTACCATGAAACTAACAACTTTTACGATTAAATTTTAAAAATAATATACAACTTAATTCAACTGAATCTTAATAACTTATTGAAATTGAATTCCAAAACATTGGAATATGCTTCATTAGCTTTGTCATTCAGTAGTTTGTCCCTATCTCAAATATCTGTGTATAACTCAAAAAGTCAACTAAGTTTGTTTACATAATAATTGGCATAGCATGAGCAAACACATAGACTAAAGATGACAATCACATTACTGAGATCAACAGACACAACTAGAAGGATAAGTGAGTCGCAATGTCGCCGAGGAGTTTAAATTTTTAGAGGGAAAGTTAAAAGTCTACAATTTTTTTGACAATTGTGTATAATCCTAAATCTTATTATATATCATGTTTTTTCTCCATAAAATATTATAAAGGGTATAATATATGCATAAAACTATTTCTTTATATATATATATATATATATATAATTAAGACAAAGTTTGCCCATTCTACTTTGATTTGGCTCAACTCGACTCGAGTTGACTAGATTTCATGCAGTGTTTAGTTTTTTATAATATTTTTAGGTTTCAGGTCAAGCTAGGACTGTTCGGTTCAATTTAATCCAAAATTTAAAATTTTTAAAAAATAACGTTATTTTTATTTTTAAAAAATGAATAATATATTTAATTGAGTTTGGTTAGACTTGATTGTGCTCGTGCTTAGGTAGTGCTCTGGCCTAAGTGCGTTAGAGTTCGACGCTAGTCATTGCTACCTTTAATTATTGTTTAAAGTCGCAATGGATTTAATTATTGCTTATATAAAATTTTATAACGACGACATTTTAATTTTGTTGCCTTTTTAAACATTTGACAATAAATTACTACTAATCTTGCCTATTAATATTACTAAAGGCCATGTTTTAAAAATCGTTGCATTATATTAGTTTTAAGTAACAGATTTTAAAATGTTACAAATTTAATATTGCCTTGCAAGAGTTTGTTTCTACCCCCTGCTTTCTTTATTTTATATTCCTTGCAAGTTAGAGAATAGTTAATATAATGTAGAATCTTATCATATTATTAATAGCCTTTCAGTCACTCCATGTTCAATTCCTAGAACAATCGAACATTATCCAGACATAATTAAAGTGAAAGCAAAATATGGAAATGATATCAATGATTGTATGCAATATGTTTCACTTTTTAACTCGGCTAAACAAAACCGTAAATTGTCGTAAATCCGTGCACAAGCTTGAGTTTTTCTTTTTATGAATTTGTGAAACCAGATTATTATTGGAAACCTATTGAAGCTTGTTTTATAAATTATCTCTAGTTTGCTTTCTACATGCAGGGATGGGCTACTGTTGAAATATTTAGGATCTCAATTCTGTAACAACTAAACGCGAAAACTAGAAATATTCCAGGTTCAGCACAAATATAAGGCATCGTTGTAGTTAACTTCAGGAAAGATCACTGTTGTTGTAATTTTCTTTATTTTCATGTGAATTAAGTTATTGCCAACATAAGCATCTTTTGTGGTAAAATTTTAGTAGAGCTCAATATGATTGACATTACTATATAGTTGCCACAAACACTTCAAAGTTTGAGTTAGATGAAGCAATAACTAGCATGATGCATCTTTCTGACAGCATGGAGAGGATTCTCGAACGGTACGAGAGATATTCATATGCTGAGAAGCAACTTCTTGCAAACGAAACTGAAGCCAATGTATAAATGGCTTACACCAGTCCCTTCATTGAATATGTTGAAATTTCTGTGATATAACTCTCACATAAATTTCAATTACAACTTTCAGATTAGCTGGACTATTGAGCATGCAAAGCTCAAGGCTAGAATGGAGGTTCTGCAAAGAAACCAAAGGTATGGATCTTTGCTGCTTAATTTGCAGCAACTACCACAACCCAATACTGTTAAACCTCACTTTCCTTTGTATGTTTGCAGGCATTTTATGGGGGAAGATCTTGATTCCTTGAGCCTCAAGGAGCTCCAGAGTCTGGAGCAACAACTTGATTCTGCGCTTAAACACATAAGATCAAGAAAGGTAGACTTTACGTAGGAATGAATGAACTTTACTGGTGATGTATATAAAACTTAACTGACATACGTAATTGTACGAATTACACGTGCAGAACCAAATGATGTATGAATCCATCTCAGAGCTTCAGAAAAGGGTGATCCCCCAGCTGCTCAACTAAATATCCCTTCTCCCAGTCTGTCAAAAATCGTGCTCTAAACAACAATGTGGTTCATTATTGGATATTTAAATGTGTTCTCTCTTTTTCTTAAACTAGAACTAGAGTCAAGATAAGATGGCTTAAGAGGCTTTTCATTTTAAGATCTATTCCTGGGTCCATTTATTCTTAGTTATTGGTGAGAATTTTGATATTAAAGGCCTATATTTCTGTTTGAATCTTTATTTCTTCAAGCTCTCTAGTGGCCGGTTAATGGATTTAAGGAGAGAACTTTCAACTGGCAAGCTCTAAATAATTATTGTTGCCCTTTACAGGATAAGGCATTGCAAGAGAAGAACAATCTGCTTGCTAAAAAGGTGCAATTTCTGAGAACACATGATTTTGCATATATCTGCTCTGCTTAATTGATATGAGATGTTTTGAGGTATATACACAAAACCAGGTGAAGGAAAAGGAAAAGCAGGAAAATTGGGAACAGCAAGAATTAGATGCCTCATCTGCTCTCATACGACAGCCATTGCAGTCTTTAACCATAAGGTCCAAAATGTCTCTCTCTCTATCACAGACAGGCACAGAAATCAGTATCCGCATTCTAGCTAGCTTGTCAGTCTACATCCACGCAATCACTTAGAAATGCATAGTTCTGAATAAACGCCCAAGGAGATGGTAGTATTTGTTTGGAAGTGAAGAAGAACAGAATTTCCTAAAAAACTGTACCCTATTCACTAAAATGTCACGTCATTCTCATTCCTTGCATGCGTTTAGTATACAAACTTTCATTTATCATTTGTTGCCAAGTATTTTTCCCTTTTCCCTTGCTGTTTGTCTGATTAAAGGAGCAATTCCGTGGAATCGTTCAACTTGCAGCAGCAGCAGCCACGCCACAACTTGCAACGGAGGTGAACAAGAAGTTAGTGCAGGCCATCGTCGACCCAACACATTACTGCCTGCTTGGATGCTTAGTCAGCATGAGGGATAACAGTGAACTGAACTTGCTGCTGGACTGTTACTACTGATCTAATTTATGGGCTACGCTACTATGTATATGTATATAAACAATAAGTATTTGTGAATTTGTTAGTTTGATTCTAATAATAGTGTTGGCGTTCTGAATGATAAACTTTTAGTAAATATTTCCTATTCCTAGACGGATCATTATATTGTATAAGCTGCTGAGGAGTTAAGTTATTTTTAGTAGCAAAGTTGGTGCTTTAAGTTGTTGAGTGGTTGTAGGATTGCTCCATCCTTAGTTACAGATAACCTAAGTGTTTTTTTTTTAATCTTGGATTATTATGTAGCTAGTTGCTATGTATTAGCTAGTAGTGCCTTCTATGGCACTTGGGCGGGAGCTATTTTGTACATATCTTTGTTTCATTTATTAATTTTTTTGACTTATAAAAAAAAAGGTTGGTGCTTTAAGTTTTTAATGATTTAAGAATTTGTATTATATGCTAATCATTCCGTACTTCATATAATCTAATTTTTCTTTTGCAGCATAATCTTATATTTTTCCTACTGTGTATATAGAAAATTCAATATAATCTAAACAATTTAATGAAAATAAAACAATTTAATGTTTCTATCCTATAATTATAATAATATTATTGAAGAGGTCATTTGATTTAAAATTTTGGTTTTTTGTGTATTTTTTAATTAAGATTTTGATTTTTTTAAAAATATTTATTTATTAATATAGTTGCACTTTTATTATTAGTAATAAGAAAAAAACTAAATAATGATTAAGGACAACCTAATTAATTATTTAATTATATTACGTAGTATTATAACAATAAGTTCATCATATTTCTTTGAAACAAATAATTAATCAAATATGAAATTTATAATTTCAAAACTATTAACTGTTTGATAATTGAACAATGTTTAATTTTAATAGCTAATATTAAACAATTAAATAGTTTTTATTCAATTAAAAATAGAAATATGTAGTGAAAGACTAGAACTATTCATAATTTTTATAAAAAATTTTTAAAAAAGAAAAAACTAAATACAAATTTTGTATTTATTATATCACGTTGTTGCTAACTCACCATTGTCAAGATGACAATAATTAAACAAAAATAGAAATAGAGATTTTAAATATGTAGACAGTCAACCTAATATCTATCAATGGCAAATGAACGTGTCCACAAACGTGTGTGTACCCATTTAAACAAAGGGCGACAGATTATGTCACTTTGTGCTCCATTCAACGAGCAATGTACGGTGATGGCCCGTTACTACATAGCTTCGTGGCAAGCACGTCAACTAAGAGGACACCCACTTGGGAAAAATAGGAAACAAACAAGAAATTTTAGTCAAAAAAACACAGGCGATACCGTCTTACACTCTCACTATATTATAAATTACTCCACACAGGTACTCTGCCAAAACAACCATGGCTCTTTCGGTACGTACTAAGTTGCCCAGACTCTGCGTTAGTAGGTCCATGGCTCGTGTTCGGGTCCGGTCACCATCTCTTCGATCCAAACACTTTTGTGATTCCATTCAAACTGAGCAGAAAGTGGAGATTTTGGGCAATGGTTCGCAGAGTTTTGCTAGTGATGGGTGTGGCAATAATGGCAACAAGGTTATGGTGGTGGTCGATGCAAACCTTGAAGCCAAGAGCCCGCTTGAATGGGCGTTGTCTCACACTGTTCAAAATCAAGATACAATCGTTCTTCTATACGTTGCCAAGCCATCACCTCCAGGTTAGACACTGAAGAATTGTCATTGATCATCATTTCTGGCATGCATTTAAGAAACTTCATGCACTCAAAAGATAGGTAAATTTTGGTCGCAGGTCCTACGTCGAACTTGAAGGTTAATCTAAGAGTTCATGAGCTTCTTTGTACCCTGAAACAAATGTGTCAAAAGCGAAGGCCTGGGGTGAGTTAATAGTTTTTCTTTGTTGACCAAACATGTTTTCCTGGATAACAGTTGATTGAGTTAATGAAATGGTACAACAATATATACTATTAAAAAGTAAAAACATAATCTTGATGGGTCAATGCCAGTTTTGGTAGAATTATCTTACTCAACATGAAGTTTGAGATTGACAAGTTTCTGGGTAGGCTTACCTCCGAAATTAGATGCAAATGACTTAGACGCAACCGGCGGGTATGAACGAAACTTAAACAGGGACAACTGATGCCTGACACAATTGTTTTTGGTTTGCTCGCTTTGTCCCTTTGTGTTTACTTTATTGTTCAAAGCAATCATCCAAAAGAGGGCAATAAGTCAACGACAGCCTCATTTCCAAGGGGCGAAGAAACATTGGTGCCAACCAATAATAGATGGTTAGAACGAACCATGATTCTTCAATTCTGTGCATATTAGGCAACCAAAATCTTTTTCATTCATTGTAATGGGAAAGTGGAAATTGTTTTCAACATGATGTGGATGTCGTGTAGGTGCAAGTGGAGGTAACTGTACGAGAAGGAAAAGAAAAGGGTCCGATAATAGTAGAAGAAGCAAAGCAACAAAGGGTGTCAATGCTAGTGTTAGGCCAAAGGAAACGGAGTTCGATAATGTTGAGGCTACTGAGGCGGTGGAGAGGGAAGAGAAGCGGCGGTGGTGCAGCTGAGTACTGCATCCAAAACGCTTCATGCATGACAATTGCAGTGAGGAGAAAGGGCAGGAAAGTTGGAGGGTACTTGATTACCACCAAGCGTCACAAAAACTTTTGGCTTCTGGCTTAGACTTAGCATGCCTGCCTTGAGAGAAATGTACTTGTGGAAGTGGGTTGAAATTTAATTAGGCGGCAAGAACTCAACACATCAACCATATCTTAATTACTGTTGTCTCATGCGCATATTGTATATCACCTGAAATAGTCTCTGTTGATTTTCAGTCCTTCAAAAGCCAGCAGCCAATGAATGAAAACCTTTTTCTTCCACATTCCTCTAAACCACATTAAGCGTAAAAGAGTTCAGGTTCCAAATTTCTTGCATAAATACTAAATAGAGGAGAGGAGAGCTCTCCCCTTTTTCTCCCAGTCACCACAGCACCCTTCTCTTTGTCACCAAACATTTCTCAAAACATTTGAACTTAATATAATTTGATGCTGGAATTATTCTATAGGAAGCTTACCAGCAACATTACAAGAACCTTGTTCATGAATGGTAAGATATAAATCTGAAATGCCAAGCACGTCATGAAGGAAATCTAGTTTTTTTTTACAGCTGAGCAAGTTGTCATGATCCAGATTTCATCACATTAGAACAACTTAAACCAAAAACAGAATTTACGTTTGGTACATATTGAGGCGAACCCCAATAAGAATTTGTGGTATTTGAACCTGCTGTGTGGCAGTCAAAGCTTGCTCTCGCTATTTGCAGCCACAACTTCTCCACGTGGAAAGAATGTACTGTTTGCTTACTGTATCAGTGGTTTTGTAGTGATTGGAACTAAGAGGGAAGAAATCCAGATTCTTCCTACACTTTGTCGCACAGATTTACCACAACTTATGGTGCACTCAATTCAGGAAAAAAAAAAACACTATTAGCTGGATATTCAGGTACATTCACAATTGGGAAACTTCAATGAACAATGATAATAATTTTATTACATCAAAGTCATACAAAGAATTACCTTCAATACAGACTTGATTGAATCTAAACCCCAACTGTGCTATCCTCAGTCATGTAACTGAATTAGCTGTGAACAGATTTGATCCTGTTATGTACAGAACAAATTACCATTTCTTCTCTACTGTTCATGTTGGAGGCTGTCCCCACAAAGCAGTATCAAGGGTCATCTGCAACAGGATCTTTTTCACAATTGTATCTCAAGTTTGTTGATTGCCATCAACCATAGAAACCCCCGTATGACAAAGTAGAATTTTAATTCCATGAAGATGTATTTACTTGGATACCTGTACTTATTGGTCAAAAACATAACCGCGTCTAAGGGAAATTCTATGCAGCTGATCATAACCTGCAAGCACTCCAGGTCCTGTCACACCAAGAAGCATTTTTGCGGTTACCACCCGAAACAATGGCCTGTAACCCTCAAGACGACTAATCTCATGAAATGCATGCATAGCATTTTGATACCTCAAAGGCTGTTCAGAAGTCAACATCATTCTCCGTCTTAGTGTGTCAAATGGGTATGCACAAACCCCGGAGACTGTAGTGATGATCCAACCCAACAAAAAACTAGCAAAGAAATTACCCTGCGACACACAAATCCCTCCTTAAAACTTCGCATATTAACTTTGAAATCAATCAGGATAAACAACAAAAAGTCTAATGGAATTATGAACAGCACTATGAAATGCATCTATCAACAGTTGAGTTGGTTTAAAGGGGCATTCTCCAACTCTTCGAAGAGCAGTTTCTCTAGAGATACTAAAAAATACCTAACATGCCTGGTGCTTCTTTAATCACTTTTAAATGTCACCAACACTTAACCAGTCTGAATAAATTAATGCCCAAGAAAGTCTGTGCAAGGGAATTTATACCATGCTCCAAATTGAACATAACACAATCAAGCTTTTCTTAACTAAAACTAGACTCACAACTAAAGGTGATGAAATTTACCTCAAGGGTTACCACCAAAATGACAGGTTTCATGGTATCATAGATCCCAAAATACATGCCTCAATAAAGAGTAATTCCTATGATTGAAACTCCAAAGCCTCAATACAGCCCAGCAATCCCGTCACTTGACAATTTTTGCCATACACGTCCAGTAAACCCTTGAACTGCCTTTGACTGTTGTGTTTACAGTCACTTGCATCAGTCCCTATCCTTGTCCATGCATAATCCAAATGTTAAAACAATAATGAAGTTGCTGCTCCAGCAGCACTCTCTGAAGCCACATTTGCAGCAAAGCACTTTAGGTGACCATCCTTTTCTTTTGAACATTCGAAAACACTTTTGAAATAACCCTTGAATGCAAAATAGAAATCCTAAGGACAATTAAACAGGACCAGGAAATACCAATTGGAGACAAAAAGTTTCTTAAGATGATGAATTAGGAGCTCTGAATAATTTTAAGTCAAATTAAACTCTATGCATCTGGATACTTGAGTAAGATGTTCAACACAATCCATCATATTGCCAACACACAAAATGAGAATGTCTTTCCAGCATACTCATCAAATAAAAGTTAAATTCATTATAGAAGTGCACATGTAGAGCTTGTCAAACTTAGTTAAGCATTATAGCATAAATTTTGGCATGCAACAATGGTTTAGCAGTTAGCAGATAGTACATAGCATGTCTACGGGTTACCTCGAAATCTTAAATGCAATATTAAAAATTTGGAATTGATGTCAAAACCAGGGAGCAAGCAAAAGATTATGCACTTATTTTCCTGCCAAAGGGAAAGGACATGTAACATTTCGGAAACCAACTCAACTTCACAAGCAAGTTTAGGAAGAATAGGAAGCAAAGCAGCAAGAAAAGTCAAATAGAAAAAAAAAAGACCTTTAAACAGAATAGATCACTGAGGTTGAGGAAATTCTATCATCAGTAAAAAGGAGAAAAAGGAGAAGAATCTAACTAGAGAAATATCTTATGAGATTGGCCTGATTGCCTCTCCCAATGCAGAACAAGCCTTCTTCTCTCAACACCCTTCCAAAGCACTGCCTGACACCCATATATGGAGTTTTAAGTTGAACTCTTTTAATCATCTCTTGGTTCTGCAACAAAAACTTCACTCTTTCAATTGGTGCTGCAGTAGTCTTTGACACCACTGCTGCCATACCTCCCATCACAAAATCTGCAGAAAATTTCTCAGGATTCCGTGAAATTTCCATACTTCCCACAAGAGACTGCAACTTTTCTCGATTCTAGAAGAAACCCAGAAGGGAAAAGGAGAGAAGATTCAGTCAACAAGCATAATTTTTGCTGCCCTTATCATGCACTTCCCAACAACAAAACAGATACCAGACAATGAAAAAAAGGGCATCATGAAAACTAAACCTGAGAAGGGAAACAGAGACAGGAGCCTGTGAGTTTTGAGATCGGTGACGTAGGCGGATCTCTGGAGGACAAAAGCTTCTGTCTTCACTCGTCAGAGACGACAATGAAGCCCAGATGGCGACAAAGCCAGGCGCGGGATGAGGCAAGTCCTCAAATTTACTAATTCTCTTATTAATAAATTCCGCTGAATTTCGAAAATCTTTCATGACTTTGTTTTTTCAGAAAAGAAAATTTGAATTAAGCCATAAAAGCAAACTAGGTGAACAAGTTCAACTACAAGGACAAACGAGTAGTGTCACTTAGGCAGGATCATTACAACTCTTTTAAAATTAAAGAAGAAAGTTCTCAACATTCCAATTGGACAGAAGATAGGTACCTATAATCGTGAATGCTAATTTGATATACAATGAATTACATGAGTTAATTATAAAATTGTTCTTCAGAGAGACTTCTGTCTTGAAAAATGTGACTTTCTCTCATCCCATACAATTGTGATCAGAGAAGATAAGGATGTATAGAAACACAATTTATTTATTTGGATGGCTGATTATTGAGCACCATGTTTGATACTTATCAAGTCATTTGGAGCATTAGTAATCAAGCATCTTCTTAGTAGTGCTTTCCAAATGTCACTGGTAAACCTGCATTTGAAGAATAAGTGATTCATACTTTCTTCAGCACTTCTATAGAATGAACACCAGTTGGTGAGATGCAGAAACTTGGCACGTTTAGAAACAATTGGCAGTTTATTCTTTATGACTAGCCATAATGTGATAGAAGCTCAGGGATGAAGATGATTGAATCACACCACCTTAGTCTAAGGTATGATATTTTGATCACAGAGTAGAACCTTTTTGCATGATTAGTTGGTAAAATGCTACCGGAGGTGTGTTTCCAAATGAATCTATCTTCTTCTATGTTAATTGTGGTTTGAATAATCTCATTTTTCATGCAGCTAGTAACCGGAACATATATAAAGATCTCCTTATTCATTAAAGCTACTGCTACTATTGCTTTATGATGAATCATAGACTTGAAAGGTGAGGCTTCAACCATATTATCCAAAGGACTCACAGATAATCAATTGTCTTACCAAAAACTGATGGATTCTTCATTTCCTATTAATGCAATGAAGTCAGGTAATCTTTCTCTCATCTCGAGAATTACCTTTAAAGAGGGACAATGCTTCACATCTAGACACCATATACTCCTCTTTTTATGAAATAATTGTGTATCCATTTGCGCCAGAAGGATCGCTCATCATAAATGAGTCTCCACAATCTTTTAGAGAGCATGACAATGTTCATGGTTTAAGAGAGCATATAGCAAGACTCCCTTAGTTTTTAGGGATCCAAAACTTCACCCATTTCATTTTGATCCTATTGGAACTTTGAGTACTTTTAGACCAAAGAAACTTGTTGAGGATCTTATCAACATATTTAATAATGTTGACTAGTAAAGCTAAATGGGTAAAATATATATTGACAAAATTTAGTATAGGTTGAGCTCTTCCAGCTATGGACATGTGTCTAGAGCTCCAAGTAGAAATTTTTGTGATGATTTTGTTAAAAAGGCTGTTGAAATCTTTATTGCTTACTCTATAAAAAGTGATTGGAATGCAAAGGTATCTAAATGGGAAGGTTTATTGTTTGAAGCCTACTATGGCAGTCAACAATGAATTCTAGTTTGCAAAACTCTTCGAGAGGAGAAAGTTACTTTTAGAGCAATTTACCTATAGTCCAGGCATTCTATTGAGGACCTTTAGAGCTTCCATAAGTGCTAATATAAAAGTAGCATCAATTTTATAGAGTAAGACAAGATCATTAGCAAAACTGAGCTAAAGTTTTTTGCATTTAGAGTCATGTTTGAATCCTACGGTTCTTTTAACAATTCTTTTAAGCAATTTGTTGACAACTTCCGCGACAAGTGCAAAGAGATAAGGAGAGATAGGAATCACCTTGGCAAATTCCCTTGTAGCTTTTGAAAAACTTGGTAGGTTGGCCATTAACAAGAATGCTATATGAGGGAGACATGATACATTACTTAATCCATTATATAAAGGAAGCTAGAAACTCTAAGGCTACAAGAATATTGATTATAAACTCCTGGTCAACACTATCATATGCCTTCTTAAGGTCAATTTTGATGCAATAATTAGAATGGCCTCTCTTCTTGGAAAAAAGTTTGAATCAGCTCTTGAAGAATCAAAATATTATCTATTATTACTCTACTAATAATATGTGCACCTTAAGTAGGTCTAATACAATTAGGAAGTATTCCTCTTAATTTGTGGGCAATAATTTTAGAAATTATCTTATAGATGGAATTGCAACGTGCAATGGTGTAAAAATATGAGAATTGATTAAGCTCACCATTTTTAGGAGCAAGAGTAATGGATGTCTAATTGATTTCTGCAAGTAAGGAACCTTGTTGAAGAACTCTAGAACAACTTTAGATACAAGGTTTTCTGTAAGCGGCCAAGCTTTGAGAAAGAAGTTGATATTGAATCTATCAGGCCCTAAAGTTTTGTGAAGATGGAGAGTTTTCAAATTACCTTCGATTTCCTAGAGAGTGACTGATTTGCACAACAATTCAGCTTCCTATGAAGACATACAACCCTACATGATCTCCTTAAGTAGGAGTTTGTGGAGTGAACCCCAGTTGGTTTGTTCAACAAATCAGAGAAGTAATTAAAGGCTTCTTAAAGTATCTGTTAGGTGAAATGATTATGTTCATTTCTCTTCTACAAGTAATAGTTTCATAGAAGAAATAAATATTTTGGTCTCCACTTCTCATCCATTCTAGCCTTGGTTTTTGTTTCAAAAGACAATAGTCATATACTGCAACTTTGGAATAATTATGTAATGCAACTCTTTCCAATCCCTGCAGATGAGAGGATAGAGGATTAAGGTAGACTTCATGTTGAATGCTTTTAAGATCCTTTTTGGCTATGTTGACAAGATGGTGAATACTACCAATATTTTCCTTAAATAGGAACTTAATTTCCTGTTTAATGGGATTCAACTTACTTGTAAAAATAAATCTTTTGTGCCTTTTATTTTGATTCTTAAAGCTTTCCACTTCATCCTCAAAACTAGCTAGGTCTACTAAGAAATTGTTGAACCTAAAAGGTGATTTGGGTCTTATTGCTTCAATGAAAGATGATAAGTGAATGATCAGAAATATTGCAACCTAAGAAGTTGGAAAAGTAGTTTGGGAAAGCTAAAACCATTGGAGGTTTACTAAACTCCTATTTAGCTTATTTATGATAAAAATTGTTCCAGTTTGTCAGTGAATCCAAATTAAAAAATTGTCACCTGAAGGGATGTTAATGAGTTGAGCTTTGTCTGTGTAGTTACCAAACTTTGAACAAGGATTAGTAGTGGCTCTACAGTCTTCTGCTTCTTCAATTTTCATGATAGAGTTAAAGTCCTTATAAAGGATCCATAGATTATTAATGCACACAACAACTTGTTTAATCTGATTCCATAGAAAATTCCTCTTAGTATAAATGAAAGAAATGAAGCATGGTTGAGTTAAGATCCCTATAGAGACCCACAGATGAATGATTTGGTTTGATATTAAACTTATGCAAACAATTAGGGAATTAAAGTCATAAAGGACAATTACTCTGTCATTAGGATGGTGGCTATAATTTGTGATTATTTTCTAATGAGCTAGGAAATAAATAAGCAAATTGCAATGATCCTCTCTAATTCTAGTTTCCAAAATGCAAGCTATAGCCACTTTATTTTGCAAAATCATATTTCTAATCATCAGGTTTTTATTATGAGCATTTTCTCCTCTAACATTCCAAGATAATATATTTATGATGCAACCTCCCTGAGGGTAGACGTCTTTTTCCTATCAGATATGCTCCTAGTGATAGTTTGAAATTCCTTATCTTATTTCCATGTTGTTGCTTTAGTTTACTAGGAGTGTCAATTTTGCCAGCCTCTATAGGTACAACTTTTTCTAGTAAAGGAGTGGAGTTTGAGATATCAGTAGTTCTCTTTTCTTAACTCTTTAGAGAAGTAGTTGATGGCACTTTGTTTGTAGTCTCTTCATTTTCTTCTTCAACATCCATAGATGGATGAGTTACCTCAATAGCTTCATGATAATCATCATTGATCTCCATTAGCTTTTAATAACTTCCTGTCTTAGAGACTTTTCCAATTGGTCTCCAAATTTGCTTCTTCTTAAACTGAAGTTTCCATGCATAAGTAAATTTCAATTGGTCATCCATAAGTTCCATATCTTCATTCATCCTGATGAATGGTATCACCTCTGGTAAGTTTTACATGGAAGTAACCAAGATGTATATCCTTGCAAAGTTAATTTGCCTAATCTCTATAGTGGATTGATTCGTGAAAATTAACTTGCCAATGTAACTTGCAAGGTAACTAAGGCCACTAGTAGTCCAATACTTAAGAGGGACATCATACAGACAAATCCAAATGGGAATATTTTCTTATTTAAGCTCTGTTAATTTCAGTCCAAGTCTCTATAGTTGCAACAAGAGAGGCTTATTGTGAACATTCCAAGGTCCAACTTGAACCACCATTTTTGCTTCTTCAGAGCTTGTAAATTTGAATAGGAATACATCCTCATTATTCACTAATATATCCACCAAACTATGTTGTTTCTAGTTGTTTGTAACCCATTGTTTTGTAACTGGTAAAGTTATCCTTTCATCTAGGAAAAAGCTAAGCACTGTGGACTTCCATCTATTTTCTCTTGCTTTTAGAAATCCCCCAGGGGGAGGGGGTGCATAATCCTCTGCTCAGAAGTTTCACTGGGAGGACAGTAAGCCAACTTTGATTCAGATCTAGCATCTTCAACCACCTACGATACATAATTTCCTTATAGGAGCTGAGTTTGAATTTGGAGAAGATGAGTAAGTAATGTTATATTTGGATGAAAGAGGCTCAGACAGTAGATTAGAATAATTTGAGCTCGGAGGCGAAAAAGTAGTATTGTTCCTAGGAACAAGCTAAGGATTGACGGATAAAAACCAAGGTAGTTAGGATACATAGTGTTTAGGAGAAAGGAGTGTCGTGTGGAACATCACAGAATAGAAATGCAGTTAAAAGAAGTAATGTGTTGGAACTGCTTAAGTGGCGTAGGCTAAAAAACTGTAAGTTGTTGTAAGTGACTGGAGAAGAGAGAGATAGAGATGGCAAGGGCTGGAAGGATTTGGCAGAGATGAGATAGACAGTAAAGAAAAGTAGTAGTTAAGAGGAGTGGAAAATTTTAGAGGAAGGACTCCACTAAATAATTTTGAAACAAAATCCATACTTAAAATCAAATTTACCACTAATTCAATCTATTTGATTTACTTATTAATTTTATCTCTAATTGT
>JANIJH010000006.1:58745125-58767449 GCA_024520975.1 Erythroxylum areolatum | reverse complement strand
GTCTTTTCATATAGCCATCTTAAAACAAATGAGAAGAGTCTCATTTAATGACTTCTTTATGTTTGATTAAAGAAAGGAATGATGCATTGGATACTCTTTCTCTTCTTTCTTTTCATGCATAACCAAAATTGACAAGGTGACAGAGAGGTGTTCTTGCATTTTTGGACTTTCTCTCCTTTCTTGCATGTGTTCGCCAAAATTTGCATGAGAAGTGTCTCATCTTTGGCTTCTTTCTTCTAAGAAAAATCTCCTCCAAAGTTTTCTTCTCCTTTCCTACCAAAGGATCTTGTAACTAAGTTGTCCAAGAAGAACATGTGGTAGATTGGATTGGATGAGGATGCAATATCGAGAAGAGGAAACAATAAAAAGAAGAAGAGGATACATCACCTTGGAGAGGATATATTGTCGAGGATAGGATAGCACAGCGAGGAGTTAAAGCTGTAGCGAAGGAGTCGGTAATATAATCTCCATCTTGCTCTTATGATAATTATTTTCCATATATTGTATCATGTATGGTGGAATGTTGATTTGGTTACCTTGCTTCCGCTGTGTTATGATTTCTAAAAAAGTTTTGAAATATATCGTTTAACCAAATCTTGCATGTTTCCTTTTCCGATCCAACACTTAATCCATAAATCAAATGGACTTGATAAAGGTTGTAATATGACTTAGGTAAGGAACGAGAAAAAGAAGTTATAGGATAAACAAATTGAAGGAAATCATACAAACTTATCCACATAAGGAAATCATACAAACTTATTTAATAACATCATTTCAATCACCTCATATTTTTTTATTATTTTTCTTATTTATTTAATTTTTTAACAAGAACATCAAAAAGGAGACTTCTTTTTCATTTTCTTTTTTTAATACTTCTCCCTCATTCTATAAAAAACTACAAAATAAAAAAAATGAAACTTGAATCAATATATTTATTTTTCATGAAAATTGTCAAAATCTTATGCAATTAAGCTTTATACAATTCATTCAATTTAGGGGTTCAAAATTATTAAGAACATCAATAAAAGAAGGGTTAAAGTGGCTTGTAAGAAGGTTAGCATTTGAGAAGAGAAAAGTCAAGGCTCAAATTGGTTTTCTAGGGATAAAAATTATGGTAGGCTTGTCTAGGTGAAAAAAGTTATATTAAAGTTCCCTTATTATCTTTATGCATAAATTCATAAAAAAACGTAGTCGGAAAATGTATTCAAGAGCAAGTGATAGCATAAGCAAGCTATGCTTGATTACACACTACAAAAAGAAATGAGTATGAGCACAAATATGATGAAGTGCTCCTAGGTTCACAAGCTTAAATAGATGTCAAAATGTATTAAGTCTTGCACACTTTCATTCAATAAAATAAATGAGATATTTAAAGTAATTTAATGAAAAACACTAATTGGGCTCGTCTCTCTCATTCATTGTAACTTATACCAAAAATGTATCCAAACTTAAGGACTATTTATGAATAATAATCAGAAATTTTGTGACATTATCATGAGAAATAGTTAGCATATAAATAGTAGTATTCATGAATTCAAACACAAAACATAAAGTTGATCTTAATATATACTATCGCTCCCCCATACCCAAATCATACATTTTCCCCAGTGTATGCACAAGATGCTCATATAACATAAAAATAATTGGCATAAAATAAAGCATGAAGTAGAATACTCCTTTGAGTTATGAGTATATGTCAAATTGAGATTAATAGCTAGATGAGCAACGAGGGAACCAAGACACAAGTTCTTATTGACATGTACTTTACGTACTGTACACTAAATAAAAAACAACTCAGCTTTAGTGAAAGTACACATTATGACCTTCCTTTTTGAATAATTAAAAGCTAAGAAACGTTGTATATAAATCCATTCAAAGTCATTAAGATCACTGCCTTCAACTTTATTTTGATGATAAACCAATGAGTCAGAAGGCATTGACTTCCACACTCTAGAAGAATTAAAATTACCATAGTTCATATTAGATTCTTTTTATTGGGTTGAATTAGCATATTCCTCATTTATCAACCTTAAGGGCAAAGTAAATTTGGTGTTGTTTAGTTTAAATTCGACATTTATTAATCTATACTATACTACATTGGGACTACGTAAGTAAAATTATGTGATTGATCAAATTTGAACTCCTTAGTTAATTTAGGAAATACTGGATAACAAATCAGCATAAAATATCTCCAACTTATATCAGTAAGCAAATCATCAAATTTTTCTTTGATATGCAATTCTTCAAAGGAAGGATAATGCACATACTTACCTATATTAATATGTCAGGTTTTTGGGGCGGCATACCATTGCTTTCTTTCTTTAGAGTTAAAAGTGAGATATTTGCAAAGGTTTAACTCAGTTGGCAGCAAGATAGATGTGTTTTTAGCTATCTAAGCATAAATCCTATTGGTACTTATGATAGGTCTACTGTTAGATTGATTTTATACAGTTGGATTCATCTTATACTTGCCTTTTGTCACTGTTCGATTTGTATTTTTTGAACATCACATAATTATGACAATTATAAAAAAACTAATCTTAAAAATAATAAAACAACCTTATAATTACTAAAATTAAAATTATTTAATAAAAAATAACTGAAATAAGACTAGAATAAATGGGACGTCAATATAACAATGTGGAGAGCTCAGTTGCTTGGAATGTTATAAGGAGATCGATGGGTTGTTGAGTATGTAGGCATTTGGAGCTGCTATGTATATTGGGGTGGTGATTGGTGGGTTGTAGGAGCTACTTAGTGTGCTAAGGCGTTGGCTACTAGATGACTGAGTATGAGTTACTATATGCTTGAGCTGGATGCTTAGGACTGTTGATGGTGTGCTTGGGTTGCTTGGGATGTTGGAGGGCTAAGCGTTAGGTATTGTTATGTCACAAGAGCGACTTGGTGCTCAAGACGCTAGCTACTAGGTTGGTGTAGCTGTACGGTTGCATTTTGGTGCTATTTGCACTTAAAACAAAACAAACTAATTACGGATTTGTGTTTAAATTATTTATGTCAACATTCAATTTTTTTATCTCTTTTTATTATTTTATTATTTACGTCATTTTTTAATTAATATATATTTGAATTTTTTAAATCACAATTTCTTAAAAAATAAAACAGATCACTAACATTTATAAGGCGTGATTATGCATTATGTAATATTATGAAATTTAAGAGCTTCTATTCTAGAAAGCTAAATCACAAAACACGATATCTCACCTTATGAGTTTTAATATTCTAAAATTTAAAATGATTGTTAGCTTAACTTGAGTTATATAAGGCGTGATCACGCCTTATAAATTTTAGTATTATGGAATTTTGGGTCTTTTATCCTGACATAATTATGTAAGGCGTTATCTCGCCTTATAAATTTTAGTGTTATGGAATTTAAGACTCAATTTGCCCTTAAACCAATAAACTAACTATTAAAACAAATAAATGATAACTATATATAACTAAAGCTGAACTAATATCATGTTTTGGATTGCCTTCCGAAAAGCACAATTGTTTAACATCATTATACTCGATAAACCTTTTTCTTCTCAAACTTCTATGTATTAAGGAAGTGCCAAATCAATTTCCATTAAACTTGAAACCATCACTCTTCATATAATGATTTCAATCTATGTCCGTTCACCTTAAAAATCTTGCTGGTATCTAAAATTTTTATTTTCACTACACCATAAGGAAATACATTAGTGACAACACAATAACCAAGCCATCTATAATGTAACTTATCTAGTATATGCTTTAGTTGAGAATTATATAATAGCATTTTTTGTCCCACCTCAAATTGCTTCCTCAAGATCATATTATCATAGAAAATTTTGGTTTTCTTTTTGTAAATTCTCAATTTTCTTGTAGTCATCCAACCTTAGTTCCTTAAGTTTTTGCAATTGCAATTTCCTTGCCTCACCAGCTTTTGGAAAATCCATGTTACAACCTTGCACCACCCAATAATCTCTTTGTTCAATCTCCACTGGTAATTGACAAGCTTTACTAAAAACCAATCAATAAGGAGACATCCTATCAGTGTTTTGTAAGTTGTACGGTATACCTAAAAAAATCTTTTATCTGTAAACTTTAATCATTTTGTCTTGAATTTACTATCTTTTCCAAAATATACTTCACTTCTTCATTCGATACTTCTGCTTGTTCATCCATGTGTAGATGGTTTGTGGTAGCTACTTGATGTTGCACTTCATAATTTGTAAACAAAGTTGCTGCTACTCTTTTGCAAAAATTGCTTCTTTGATCACTAATAATGGATCATGAAACTCTAAACGTATTGACAATATTAGAATTTATAGAGCCTACAACAATTGTAGAAGTATCAGTATTGGTGGCTTTTGCTACCACCCACTTCAAAACATAATCAAAAGCAAAAGTATATAAGAAAAACCATGAGATGAAGGAAAAGGGTCCATAAAGTCAATGCCCCATATATCAAATATCTCAATTATAATAATTAGGGTTTAAAGCTTCTTATTTCTATGAGATAACATACCTATCTTTTGGCATCTATCATAACTTTTACAAAACACATAAGCATCCCTAAACAAAGTCTCTCAATACAAACCACTATCCAAAACTTTTTCTAGTAATTCGTTTAGGACCAAATGACCACTTACATGTATAACTGTGACAAAAAGCTAGTAATTTGCTCAGAGTAGAATTTTCATAAGTATGGTTAATCCCAAACATAATACTTTCCCTTATTCATTATTTTTTCCTTCCTAGACTTACTAATGTAACTACATAAAGTTTCGGTAGCTAAATAATTAACAAGGTTTGTGTACCATAGAACCATACCTTTTATTTTGAACAATTGCTCATCATGAAAAGTTTTAGAAATAGGTAAAATATTTTCATCCCTTACCAATATACTAAAATGGTCTACTATTGAATTTTCTACTCCTTTTCTTATTCCTTATTGTTAAATCAAACTCTTGAAGTGACGAAATCCATTGTATCAACCTCGCTTTAAACTCCTTTTCTAAAATGTATTTTGGAGCTACATGTCCAAAATACATAGTGACTTTAGAACCAAGCAAATAAGTTCTAAATTTATCTAAAGTAAAAACAATTTCTAAAATCTCCTTCCCAATTTTATAATAATAGCACTATGTGACATCTATTGTTCTTGAAACATAATAGATGACATGAATTTGTTCCTAATCCTTTCCTAAAATAGCTCCTACTATATAATTGCTAGCATCACACATGATCTTGAATGGCAGATCCTAATTTGATGACTAAATAATAGGCACACTTATCAATAATTCTTTGAGTTTTTAAAAGCTTCTTGGCATTCCTTTCCAAATTCAAATGGAATATCTTTTAGTAGCAACTTTGATAATGATATTGCACTCTTGAAGAAATCTTTAATAAACCTAAAATAAAGTCTTGTATATCCAAAAGAAGATTGTACTTCCCTAACATTTGTAAGGTATGGTAATTTCACAGTTAAATCTACTCTTGTTTTATAAATTTCTATTCCCTTAGATGAAATCAGATGTATCAAAATGATGCCTTGATCAACCATAAATTGAAAATTTTTATAATTCAACACTAAATTCATTTCAATCCATCTTTTAAGAACCTTATATAAATGATTTAAGTAAACTCAAACGAATCTCCATAAATAGTGAAATCATCCATAAATATTTCAATGCAATTTTCAATATACTTAGAAAATGTACTCATCATGCATCTTTGAAATATACCTAAAGCATTACAAAGATGAAAGGGCATTTTTCTAAAGGCATACCTTCCAAAAGGGCATGTAAGGTAGTCTTTTCTTGATTTTCTTAAGCAACTGCTATTTGGTAGTCACCTGAAAAACTATCCAAAAAGTAAAACATGATTTAGCTGTAAGTCTTTTTAACATTTGATTTATATAGGGTGAGAAATGGTCCTTTTTAGTGCTTAAGTTAGGCTTCCTAAAGTTTATGCACATTTTCGACTCACCTGCACCGTTATTAGTATCCATTCGTCATTCTAGCTTCGTATCACTATTATTCCAGGTTTCTTTGGCATAAAATGCACTGAGATTGCCATTCACTATTCGAGATTGGATAGATTATGCTTGCGTCTAAAAGTTTTAGAATCTATTTCATTCTTTGATTGTTGGATTGGATCTTCGTTGGGGTTCCCTTGTTGACTTAGCATTCTCTTCTAGAAGAATTCTATATGTTTAAATTACTAGACATATGTGTTTTATATCAACTAAAGTCTAACTAATTGTAGTTTTGTAATCCTTTAGAAGTGTTATTGGCCTTTCCTCTTACCCTGTTAGTTAACTTTTTGAGATGATCACAAGTAATGACTCTCCTTCACCTAAATAGACATACTTTAGGTGATTAGGTAAGGCCTTTAATTTTATCTTCAGAGCCTACAAAATAGAAGGCAAGATTTTCTTGTGAGTTATAGTAATTTCAATATTTAAAATTATCAAATCTATTAGCATTCCTAATATTGATTCTACAACTTTACAAATTTCATTAACTTGCTTGCTCACTTCTAATTTATCATTAAACTCCGACTCATCTTCAACACTTTCTTTAAAAATATCTTGCACGATTAAATCCACCATATCCATATGATAAACGAAGTGAAAATTATTAGGGTACTTCATTATTCCTTTATTAAACTCAAAAGAAAGAGTATCCTCATCCACTTCAATTTTTTTTTAAATCTTGGTCATCTTCATAAATGACCTTCCCAATAAAATCGAAGCTTAATGTTCACCACTATATCCATCTATTTTTAAGAAGTAAAAGTCTACTGGAAATACGAAACCGTTATCTTGGACTAAAACATCCTTTATAACACCAATTGGATGAACATAAGAATGATTTACTAGCTGAATAATCACATTAGTTTCTTACAAATAATTTAGATTTAAAGCTTGACAAAATTGAGTATGGCATGAAATTAATAAATGTACATAAGTCTAGTATAACATGCTCAAACTTCTTATGACCAATGACACATAGAAGTGTAAATATACCTGGATCTTTGCATTTTTTAGGTAATTTCCTATTTACTGCAAACGATACTTTCTTACTATAAATTATTTTCTCCTTATCCTTCAACTTCCTTTTATTTGTTCATAGTTATTCCAAGAACTTTGCCTATTTTGGAATTTGCTTGATGCCTTATAAAATTGGTGTATTGATTTATATCTTTTTGAAGGCTTATAAGATCTCTCTTTCTTATTACTTTTATTTTGATTAGTCAATCTGTAAGAGAAAAGAGGTACACGTGCATTAGTTGATATTGATAAAGATAAATCATCTTTTACCTTTATTGATTCTTGAGTTAGATGTTCATCTTTCTTCATGCTTTTCTACTTCTATTGGTATGGAGGATCTAGATTGAATTTCCTTCCCAGATTCTCAATGTCATTGCACTTGCATTCTCCTTAGGATTCACCGCCTTTTGTGAAGGTAATTTTCCTAATGCTTATGCTTCCAATTCATTAACTAAGGTAGCTAATTAAGTTATCTAATTTCCTAAATTTTGAAGACTTGCTCTTGTTTCCTATTAAAATTATTGAATGTTAGTAGCAAGTGCCTTAACAATTTCATCCAAAGGCATACTTGAATTTAAAGATTAAGATTAAGCATGTGTAGGTGTTTGAGGTTGTCTATTGAATAAGGTTGGTGTCTTTATTTCTCTCCTTAATTTTCATAGCTAACATTCAGATGATCTCTTCATCCCAGGTTATAATGATTAAAATAAGGGTCATATTTTCGTTGAGGTTGACAAGGAAATCTCTCTATTTTGTTAGATTTTCAAAAGAAGTTTTGTTGCAATGAAGGGCGCATATTCGTAAGACATTCAAGAATGAGCATATTCTACACACTCATGCCGATTGTAATTGACCTATAGCTATTTAGAAAACTAGAGCAATTAAATCTAAAATTTTATCCTCAAGGTTCATATTACTTACCTCATTCATATGCTTAAAAACTTCATTCATCCTTGTCCCAACCTATTGAGAATTTTCAGCCATGTTTGATATCAATTGTCTTGCTGATTCAGGTGTTTTATTTACTAAAGCTTCTCCACTAGCTGCATCTACAATACTCCTATCCATTAGAAACAACCCTTTATAAAAATACTAAATAAAAAGTTGGTCAGGAATCTGATGGTTTAGGCAGCTAGCATATAACTCTTTAAAAATCTTCTATTATTTATATAATGTTTCTATAGTGAATTATTTTATCCCACATATCTCCTTTTTGATATTGACTGCTTGTGATGCAGGAAAGATCTCTAGGAATAACCTTTTCATCTCATTTTATTTTGTCGCTGAGCTAGAGGGAAGAAAATACAGCCAATCTTTTACCTTATCTTTTAATGAGAATGTAAAGGCTCTAAGATTAATTTGTTCTTTAGTCACTCCTTGAGGCTTCATTTCCAAGCAAATAACATGACATTATTTCAAGTGTTAATGTGGATCTTCATCTACAAAGCCATGAAAAATAGAAAGTAAGTGAATCAAACTAGATTTCAATTTGAAATCTAACTTAACATCTGGAAATCATATACATAAGGGTTATTGATTTAAAATTGGTGTGGCTAACTTCCTCAACATTCTAGGGTTAGGATATTTAATTATTTCTTCAACTTTTTGGAAATTAGAATCTTCACTAATTATTAGATCTATCTTAACTTTCCCTACTGAACGTAAATGAACTCTTATTTGCTTAAGGCCTGTTTGTTTAAGTTTGTTTACTATTTTTTCTTGTGGTTTTCATAAAAAGGAAACTAAGTCATTACAATGTGTTTGGTTGAGTATTGTTATCATTTCTTGTTTTCAAAAATAAAAAATACTTTAAAGAAACGTAAACAAGATGTTTTGTAAGTTTTTAAAACAGTTTTGTTCTTTTTGTGAAAATAATTTTTTCATCGTCTTTGTGTTCTTTTTCGGCTTCACTCTACCTTCACCACTTTGTTCTTGCTCTTCCTCTTTGAGAAAAGGTTAACAATGGAGGCAACGAAAATTTGGTGCTTGGAAAAGTTTTTTCCATCATCTCTTAGAAGGTGAAGGTTAATAATGAAAAGGCCACAATTGGTACGAGGAACTAGGAAGAGATTGTTAATGGTTGGAGGGTTAAAGTCAACGTTTCCATTGAACTCGTCTTGTTCGACGATATTGATATTGAGATTAGACTTCGAGAGGTTAGAGTGGGGAGAGGTTGCGATGATGCCAATGGAGATTTATAAGTGTTTTCAGGAATCGAGTAAATTGAAGGTGCAGG
The DNA here is from genome assembly GCA_024520975.1 of Erythroxylum areolatum. NCBI lineage: Eukaryota > Viridiplantae > Streptophyta > Magnoliopsida > Malpighiales > Erythroxylaceae > Erythroxylum > Erythroxylum areolatum. The sequence goes on along the minus strand of JANIJH010000006.1, from coordinate 58,758,174 downwards.
TGGTGGTGATAGGGTTTATTTCATGGCAAAGAGGGTTGGGAAATTGGTTATGGGATGATTGTGGCACAGATAGCGATAAAGTGGTTTGGAGGTGGATTGATGGAGTTCCCAGTGGTGGTGGTGATGGTCTTTGTAGAGGTTTTCTTTCTGAACCCAAGCTTACCAAATTGGTTTGAAACTTGAATTGATATATGAATTCTTAAAATTAAGCTGAGATGACAAACTTTTAATTATGTTGAGGCTTCTATGTACACTTGTTATAGATCGTATTGTAAATAAAATTAAAGGAAAAACATTTAAAACCCTCATCAACTAACAAGGGAAAAATTAGGAATTTGTCAATACAAAAGCATAGTTTGTTAAAAGAATGAATACGTGTAGAGCATCATGTAATCCTCAGAGGTGAACTGTGACTCAGGTAACCCTTCTAGGATCTTCTTCAACTTTGCGATCCCCTTTTATATAAATTCTCATCCTTGTAACAATTGAGACAACTACTTTAGAATTTCTGTATAAAGACAATATGAATAATGTGTCTAACGATTTTGTCAATTTAGTGTAAGAGAAAATGAAACTTGTAGCCATCATAATAACTCTTTGTATGTGTTTTGATAGGCATTTTGCTTCTATGAGGTATATGTTGATGATTAATTGTCCCTTATATATATATATATAATTAATCATTTTATTTCTAACCATAATGAGAATTAATTAATTTAAAAACATAATATATTATTTTAAAAATAATGAACATAAGAGAATAATTAAAAAATAGAAACAAGATGATAAAATAAACCTTGTTTTTATTTTTAGTTTTTCATTTCAAATCTTAACCAAACAAGCTTTTTTTTTCCAGTTTTTATATTAAAAATCTCAACCAAACAAGTTTTTGTTTTTTAATTAAAAACAAAAACTGAAAACTAAAAATCACAATAGAAAACACAGAAGTGGAACCAAACTACCACTTAGTCTCTTTCCTTAACTGATGCGTTGTCTTCTTAATTTCTGAATTATATTGCAATTCACGTTCTTTTAGAAGAACAAGTCATACAAGACAAGATATTAGTAATGAATTATAAAATAACGTAAAGAAACTAAGAAAATAAAATAATTCCACAGTAATGAAACTAACATTTTGATTGGGTTGTTGATCCCCTCAAAATTAATTCTGATTCACTAAACTTTTGTAATCGTCGCAGAACCAGGTTGAGTCTTAAGAGAATTAAAAACTATTTTCTTAGTTTCAATTGTCCAAACAAAATGGGGGGTTTATGATTAATTAACTAATGAACTAAAGTTAATAAAGAATCAAAATAAATCATATGAATATGAAAAGTGAGAAATTCAATTTTAACTAATTTTGATTCCAGAGAAATATTTTATCTAATTGTAACATTGATCATTGATCTAAGAAGAATAATTTTCAAAATTCAAGCAGTTAGTCCAAAACTTATTAGGATGGACATAATAAGTCTCAAATTTTCCTAAATTATTTGGTTCAAACCTAGCGTTTAAACCAAAACTTACCATAAATTGATTGTGTATGATAACATTATATATCAATTAAATGATAATAATAAGTTTAGTAAAAAAGACTAAACCCTAAATTAAATAATTGAGACAGATACAACTATTTAGTTTTCTTGTTTCTCATAAGTTAAATATGCAAATTCATAAACAACATATTAACTACTTGTACCAATCCTTCATAACAATTACATATCACCATATTCATAAATGATTATAGAATAATCAACATCAAATTAATTTATTATATTAATCAATATTAATTATTCATGAAATATAATAACACAAAATAAGAAATATTTGAATTAAAAAAAATCTAAGTCTAGAACAAAACTTCATAAGGTTAGAGTTAAAGTTTTGAATTCCTTTGAATCAGAATATTTGGACTTAGCCACATATATGTGGTTTAGTTCTAATACCAAATATATAAGAAAAGATGAAAGAAGATAAGAAAACTACAAAAAAACGAAATAGAATGATGTTAACAAGTGTTGAACATGTTCTTCTCCTCTATTCCTACTCAAAACTTAGCCTCCTCCTACTTTACCAAGACTCCGATCTACACAAATCCAAATCCTTACATAATAGGGTTGGAAATAAGTTTCTTAATTGAATTCAAACTTTGTAGTGAATCTAGCATTAGGCGTGATCTCACCATATCTACTATAGTAATCTATGTACTTTTTTCAAAATTTGTGATTTTGACCAATAATACTCTAGTGCAATCTCCACTTGTCACCTCCTAAAATAAAATAAATATTAATTTTACGATTTAAGCACCAAAATTAAGTTAAAACAAAAGAGATAAGTCCAACTAACATAACCAAATAACATTTCATCAATACCACAAAAGATTGTTTTAAGCACCTCTGATCCATCATCCAAAGCAACAATAAGATAGATGAAGATATAGTTCATCATATCAAATTAGGGTGGTTTAAATGAAGGGGTGTATCAAAAGTTTTATATGATAAGAAGATACTACTTAAGCTAAAAAGTAAATTCTGCTGCTTTGCAATTAGGCTGACCATGCTCTATGGGGCAAAATGTTAGTTTATTAAGCAAGTGCATATTCATAAGCTTATAGTGGCAAGGATGAGGATGCTCCGTTAGATGTGTAAACTTACAAGAAGAGAAAATGTCAAGAATGTAGTAGTAAGAGAAAATTGAAGGTGGCTAATATTAAGATAAATTAAGGGAGACAAGACTTAAGTAGTTTTGATATGTTAAAAAGAGCCATCATAACGTACGGACAAAAAGATGTGAGAAGATTATAGTTAGGGAATGTAAGGAAAAAAGAGGAGACTTAAGAAGAACTTGAGGGAGGTGACGAGGCATGATATGACCTTGTTAGAGTTTATGAAGGACTTAAACCTGAATAAGAAGCTTTAACGAATTAGGATATAGGTAAAAGATCATATATAGAGACGTCCTATTTTTATAAGTCTTTTGAACATTCTTCTTTGTTTCTTGTATTTTGTATTGAGCCTAAATACTTTAATTTATAGTATTTCCCCCCTTTAGACATAATTTTATTTTTAATGTAATTATTTGTTCATATTTTTTACTTTTGTTTTCTTCAAATAGTTCTAGTGTTTTAAAAGCTTTTTCTCTTTTTCTTAGGTTATTTATCGAAACAGTCTCTTTACTAGTTAGGATAAAGTTACATACTTTTAGTTCTCTCCAAATCTTACATTTTATTGAGATTTTTATTGGAATATTGTTGTTGTTGTTTGTGAAATGATTTTAAAAAATTAAAATCTCCAAAAAACGCTAAATCTTGTGTAACCTTATTGATTTTTACAAGTATTTGATAAACATAATGGCATTTTCAACGATGAAGAAGGTTGATTGCACTGTGATTAGTTGAGATTTTAATAGAAAGTTAAAGGGAGTGTACCCACTAGATATAGATGGTCGAGTACAAAAGTAAACATACCATCAAATAAAGTATTGATTGAATGAAAGAAAGCAATGACGTGAGAGTAAACGAGAACCAAAAATCAGGCTTCTAGCAACCTGTTTTTGAACAAAGGTTATAAAAATCATTTAAAAATATCCAAAATCTAATATACTTTTTTATGATAATTTAATCTAATTGAAGGCCTAAGCTTATTTTACCTGGAAGTTGGTATGCCCATTGAACGGGTAAATCTTGATTTACAATTACGTGGCCCACCGTACTGAATGAACATAGGACCCAACCAGCAAATGTAGATGTTGTCATCTCTTGACGTCTCCTAAAGCTTCAATCTCCATAACTATATAACTAAGAAGAAGTCACTTCTCCCCTGTATTACTTTTAACTACGAAGCCCAGATCACCATATTCCCTTACAGGAACTCTACCATTCATTTAAGCTTCTTTTATTGGCTGTTGATTACAAGGAGTCGCTGCTTTTAGTCTTCGGTTTACCAAGGAACCTACTTCTAGTGTCAGCTGGTGGTCACTGCTTCGCTCATTCTCGTTCAAGCTACAAGCTTAGTTTTGTGTTTGATTGGTTTTTGGACTTGACTATAGAGAGCAGATGGGTCGATTTGGAATCTCAAAGTTTTGGTGGTGAATTGTGCAGAAAGGGATCGAGAGAAGATGGGGAGGCGGGCGACCGAGTTCCGGCGCCCGGTGAGGAGGAGGTTTTCACAATGGATCTGGGCGTTACTTGGGATGTTCTTAGTTGCTGGGTTGGTATTGTTTGTGTTTCACCACAATCATCATGATGATCACGTCCATCAGTTTCCAGTGGTAAAGCTAATATCCCCTGCCTCTGTTTTGATCTGTTCTTGTTGGATTGTTGATTTGTATGCTCTTTACTGCTTAGTTTAAATAACCTTAATGTTTTTCTGATACCCTTTTGATCTTGTTATTTAGGAGATATATTTGATATATGGGATTCTTAACATATTGCTGTTTACGTACTTCAGCACTTAGTGCCTTTAAAAACTGCAACTCGTACCTTTGTTGAGTTTACGTCTTAGAATATCTTTTACATAGTTAACAATTGAGCTGAATAAATTGGTTTAAGGAAATTTCTTCAAGTTGTAGCTTTCCTTCCCATATGTGAGAAAAAACACTTGGCGCCCATTCGTGTTGATTCACAGACTTAAGTTTGAGAGGCAAAATGTCCTTTGCTTTGTCTGTTTACCTTCCTCAAGCTGGCCTGAGTGCCGCAAAGTTGCTTCCTAGAAGTTTGATGTTGGTGAGGATATTTATATGCTTCTCAACATCATTATTTTATGTTTTTTGGAGAGACGGAGAGACAGAGAAGATTCCTTTTAGACATGTTCTATATTCCCTATTTATTTCGTATCCTAATACTGCAATATTTAGGTACCAAACCCTGGCTATTATGTTCATCCTATCGATCAGCAAGTGGCTAGTATTTAATGCTAAGAACTTTAGAGTAACTTGTGCTGCATAAGGGTTGGTTACAATCACTTGCCATGTAATCTTCCATTGTGGTTCTTGTTTGAATAACTTCATTCTGAATGAGCGTAGTTTAGTGTATGGATGGTTTAAGTTGTATAGGTGAAGGATATTTCATAGTTGGGGTCTTTGGTGATTGTGCAAAAGCCATGCTAATATTAGTCAGTAGGAATTGAAGCATAGTTTATCTAGAATCTAAAACTTTAGATGTGAGGGTGCAGTTTCTATGCAGATCTATGTTTATGAAATGGATTCAATCGATTGAGAGGAGAAACAGATTGAAAAAAAAAGACATTACATTGCAGTGTTCAAGGATAATCTAGTGTTTTTAGTCATTGCTAAAAGAGGACAGTGATTTAACATCTGCGGGATCTCAGATTGATCTCTCTTGTCTGGAAGATTGATCCCCCAAAAACTTTTTCCATCTGATAGCTTGCATGGAAGTTACTTATGTTTCAGAATGAATTTGGTCTTCTCCATACAGACCAAACTGTTCCCATAGTTCATACTTCCATCCTGAAATTTATATTTCTCAAAAAGCTGTGGTCGTATCTTCTTTGAATGGCTATAATAGCTTCCCCTTTAAAACCACCAGAGATGCTTTGCATGATAATTAGCTAGTCTGGTCAAGCAACTTTCTCCTAATTGCAACCATAATAGCCACTACTTCACATAAAAGCTACATATATATTTGCAGCTTTATGATCCGATGAATCACATGACCTTCTGGAGTGTAATGTTGTAAAAATTAGGTTGATGACAGATGAAATTTTACCCTGGTGATGTCTATTTTATTGGCAGATGTCAACATTTCGTCTTGAAGCTATTAATGTCTTCTCCTCTGATACTCATCATGATTAAAAGAGCGAGTCCAGTCTAAGTTTTGGCTTCCACTTTTTTTGAACAGTAGACGGTGGGAGATGCTCTCTGTAGCCCATTGTAAAATGGTTTTTTTTTCCCTCAAGTAGCAAGGTCAGGGCTTGTAGGTATTGTGTTTTGGAAATCTTATGTAAACTGCTTTTATGCTCTTTGTGCATGAAATTGTACATTTCTTATTGTAGACCTTATCTGACAACATGTTTCAGGATTAGCTAGCCATTCCTGAAGTCATTATTTTGAAACTCATCACCGGTGGTCCTTATGGCATGCTATTTCGTCTATGAATACTCTAAATATGATCAACACCAACCTTTTAAGAATCTGACAATTTAACAGTAGATTATTTACATAAAGAGGTATTTCAGATGGTAAATTGTCTAAAATCAAGAGCCTACCGAATACTTATCCATGGTTAACACTGCTATTTGCAGTTTAAAAACTGTAGTTAAGATTCCCACATGATCTTTATGGAATGATTTGTTTCCTTACCTGCTGAATTCATTTATTGTTTTCACCGTAGTTGGTCAAATATCTTTAGAAAGAAGTCATTTGTTTGTTTTGCAATGCTTTTTGATCTTTGGAATTCTTGCATACCCTCAATAACTATTCCTTGTTGAAATCTGTAGCATGTAGGTATTGGCTTATGTATAGTGTAAAGAGGCAACTGATTGCTGACTTATTTCTTCCAGGAAACAGATTCAAGAATCGAGTCAGTTAACCATGACAATTTTAATACCAGTAAAGAAATAGCGACCGTTAGCTCCTTTTCAAGGCAGTTGGCAGAGCAAATGGTACTTGCCAAGGCCTATGTAGTTATAGCAAAGGAGCGGAATAACCTACATCTTGCTTGGGAGCTGAGCAAAAAGATCAGAAGTTGTCAACTTTTGCTTTCAAAAGCTGCCATGAGAGGGGAGCCCTTAACAGTAGAAGAAGCAGTGCCGATAATCAGTAGTCTGTCCTATCTAATTTTCAAGGCACAAGATGCTCATTATGATGTTGCAACCACAATAATGATGATGAAATCTCATATTCAAGCCCTTGAAGAGCTTGCAAATGCAGCAACAGTTCAGAGTAATCTTTTTGGACAAGTGGTTGCTGAAGCTGTACCCAAAAGCCTCCATTGCATGAAAGTGAAACTCACAAGCGATTGGATTAAGAAGGTGTATTTTCAAGACCTTGCAGAGGAGATAAGAAACTCTCCCCGTCTTGTTGACAACAATCTCTACCACTTCTGCATATTCTCAGACAATGTTCTGGCTACCTCTGTGGTTGTCAATTCCACCATTTCCAATGCTGACCATCCAAAGCAGATTGTATTCCACATAGTCACCAATGGGATCAGTTTTGGAGCAATGCAGGCTTGGTTTCTTAATAATGAATTCAAAGGTGCCACTATAGAAGTGCAGAATGTTGAAGAGTTATCTTGGTTGAATGCCTCATATGCTCCTGTTGTCAAGCGGCTCCTTGATGAAGATTTCCAGGCTTACTATTTTGGTAAGTATCAGGATATGAAAGTTGAACCAAAGCTACGAAATCCCAAATACCTGTCTCTGCTCAATCATCTTCGCTTTTACATCCCTGAGATCTACCCGCATCTGGAGAAGATAGTCTTTTTTGATGATGATGTTGTTGTTCAGAAGGATGTGACACAATTATTTTCTTTGGACTTGCATGGAAATGTAAATGGAGCTGTAGAAACTTGTCTTGAAGCATTTCATCGATTCTACAAGTATATCAATTTCTCGAACCCAACCATCAGCTCAAAGTTTGATCCTCAGGCATGTGGATGGGCATTTGGTATGAATGTTTTTGATTTGGTAGCATGGAGGAAAGCAAATGTGACCGCACGCTATCATTACTGGCAGGAACAGAATGCTGATCAGATGTTGTGGAAGCTGGGAACACTGCCCCCCGCTCTCCTGGCATTTTACGGACTGACCGAGCCACTGGATCGTAGATGGCACGTGTTAGGGTTAGGATTTGATGTGAACATAGACAGCCGTCTTATTGAGAGTGCTGCAGTTATTCACTTTAATGGGAACATGAAACCATGGCTTAAAATGGCCATAGGCAGGTACAAGCCTCTATGGGAAAGGTACATAAATCAAAGCCACCCCTATTATCATGATTGCTCAAGTTGAGGTGTGCTGTTCGACATCCTTAAGAAGTCATTGCATTATCGTAGAGTTGGAATTAGAAAATTTTGGCTTTGTTAGAAGGCTATTCTTTTTTTGGGTTATTTTTTCATTCTTCAATCATAGTCTCAAAAACAGGAGAACAAGTTTTATACATAACAGAATCTAAATTATTGTTAGAAGGAATGAAGGATTCCTTTTTGGCTGCTGGGGCTTTTGACAGCTGTAGAAGTAAACATTCTTGACAGGGCCTTGTAATAATCTTTCAGCTCCTCTGATATATAGTGTAATTGAATCCCCTTGAATCTGTTGCCTGTTTCTGCAAATTACAATGTCAAGAATATCCTGCTCAATTTACTAGCAGTAGATTCTTCTTGCCGGCCAAAAAGCACTTGTTTGATCCAATTATTTCAGTTCTAGCGTTCCTTTAAACTCTCTTTCGTGCACACACAGTAAAAATTACAAGAGCCAATGTTTTTGATTGCTGTTCTGTAGTTTTGATGGGTCCCTAAGCATCTTGACATCCTAAACATGTTATATATTGTTAACAATTATGGCCATCTTTGATTGGCTAGACAAATGTAAAGATATTAAACTTGAAGAAATAACTATTAAAAGTGTAATTTGTAAGCAGTTGAATTGGAATTTTTAATATTGAGTTTGGCCTCCATGCACACACTGTAAATTTCTTTATATATCCATTTTATCGGGTAAACATTGTGGATTATCAACTTTCTGTTTTTTAATTTGGAATTAGCGAATTTAGGAAAGTCAATGCCTATCGTTGAGAAAATTGAATATTATCACAAAATGTTAGCAGAAAAATATAAATATAATCTTGGTCCCTAAACTCTATTATATGGTTTTGTTATTTAAATTGATTCTAATTTTTAATATTTGTATTTAACTCTTTTATCATTACACAATTAGGAAAGAAAAGAAGAACTAGTTATGAATCATTTGTCAGCTTTGAACAAAAATGGCTTTAATGTAGTTAATATTTTATTAAATTATTCTATTATTAGAAATTTAACAATAAAGTTAAATCGGACTTATGTTTAAATAAAAAAGAAAAGATAGATGTACTTTCTTTAATATAATTTACCATAAAACTTTATTAAAGAGATTCTAAAAATAAGAAGAGAAAAAGTAAAATGTTAGAATATTGAAAAAACGATTATTCATGCGATTTTTTGTTGCATTACATCATATGATGATCATGTTACAAAAGTGCAACCTTATAGAAGCAAACCAAAACTGCTAAATTATAGTTCTGTAATTTGATCAAGACATTGTATCATTTGAGGGGTCAAATGATTCTTCCAATCTCCAACCTTTCCTTCCCTGAAAAAGATACCACCACCGAAAATCCCATCCCTGTTCACCTCCAATTCTTCATGTTCTCAAAGCTACATAAATCAACGATTTCTTGCATCACCCCAAGTTCCTCTTCATTCAACGAGAAAGGATTGCCTTGCATTTTCTGAGGTATTCATCTTCATGTCCTTGTATTTTAAGAACAATATCGTTTCAGCTGACTTCAAGCTTGCTTTGCAGTACTGCAACACATGACCCCAATACGGTCCACTACCCGAAAAACATGCCAAAAGCTTCATCTAGTGAACAGATTGATGTTTGACAGTCCACAGCAAGCCTGTTCATGAAGTACCATAGTGATACAAACAGATTTTTGGGTTGCGACTGAGATAAACAATTCGACAGCCTGAACTTGTGATTGACTTCGGCAAAAGAGTGTAAGGCATGTGCGTAGCAAACATACGTGATGAAGGCAGACGTTCCTGAAAAGTTTGTGCTCCAACAAGGGAACACACTCATGGGGGTTAGGGTGCTAGAAACATCATACCTGCCCCGATTAACTATAGAGAAAATGAAAGCCTTGAGCCATGTTGTTCCTTATTTTGGAACGGTGACCAAAAGAATATGTGGTTCTAGCCTGGAAATGTTCTTGCACCCACTTCACTCCTTCTGGGCCACCTGAACGGAACCAAAATCCTTGGTAGTGGCACATGTCCTCCATTACCCAGCCTTTTGTCTTGGAAAGGCCTGAAATTATCTCTTTGTATCTTTTGTAGATGTTCTCAAACGTTTGTTGCTCTTTTTTTGGTTTGGACGCAGAGCAATCTTGACAGTCATTAAGGATGCCATTAGGAGATCTGACAGACCAATGTCTGCTGTCGTGACTGTGTCAATGTGAGGAAGATTTTTGGGGGAAGACGAGTGGAGTTTATATACCAGTGTCTACTAATGCTACTCGAGACGGATTTACGATAAACTACAATCTTCTTTTTGACACTCTTGAATAGAGATAAATCAAATGGATAAATTATGTATGCAGTAGGTCAATTATTAGCAATAACTTGATGGATTTGATATGAAGAATGACTGACATACTGACATCCAAGAAATTAAAAGTGCTCCATAATAGAGTGAATATAAAAGTGGAACTATTGAAAGGTACTTTCAAAAGCACAGGCGTTCTTGTATGATTTATATTCAGCAAAAAAAAAAAAGAAAACTCTCTGGACTGAGTGGTGCACTGATTAAGGTGAATTCATGGGGAAGATAACTTAGATTATTTCGAGCTGTTACCAGAAGAAATTACGAGAAGTAGAAGAAAGATTGAGAGATTCTCGGTGGAACTAATCAAAATAATTGGTACTATCATTCAGCTTCATCCTGAAACAACCAAAAAAAAACTTCCAATAAAGTAAGAAATAGCATAGCTAAAATGTAAATTTATTATTAAAGAAGGATACGTTGATTTGACATTTGCATCTAGATTTTAAGAATATTTTATGGACAACGATCTGAAGTATAGAACATATTAATTCCATTATGAGGACCACAAATGTTTTCTTTCTTCCTTTTTTCTTTTGAGAATAGAGAGTTTGGTTATTGAAAGAACACAAGAATGAACAACAAATATTTTTTGAGTAGGAACAAGAAAAATTCATTATCTTCCATTCGTCCCCCCTCCATCTCCATTAGAGTGCCGCTTACAAACAATCAAAAACAACATCATTTAACTAAATGGGAGATAATGTAGCTAATTACATAGCTTGAAATATCCATGTCAGGCATATTGTCATGCGCAACCTACTAGACACGATGTCGTGCCTAGTTTGGAGACACAGAAAAACCCTCTTTCATCTTCTTCGTCTTCAAAAGGGAGGTGTAACTCCAAACAATAATGTCCTCCTTTGATTTCTATTCATTCTTGAATTATGTTGGACTATTTTAGGAGACTAATATACGTAAACACTATTTTGTTATGTTTTAATTCCTGAATTTCTTTGGTTTATTTGATTTGTGCTTTGTTTCTAAGTAATGGAGAATATGTTATTTTCATATGAGCTTAACCAAGAATAAAAGGAGTTTACAAGTGAAAATATGAAAAACGTACCGTTTTTTGTTGATTACAGCCTAATAGATGACTGCGTGCTAGCATGCATTTCACTCAATTAACTTGAAGATGAAGACATGGTTTGATACGTGAGTTAAAAGGAGGTTGTATGGCAAGGGTTCAGAAATTGAATGTATGATGTTCATAGAATAAGATAAAAACAAAGTAATAGGAATTTCTAATATGCCCTGTATGACAAAAGAAAAGTTTCCAAGTACAATTTGTCATTTGATATCCATGATCAATGTAATTAACATTTATAGTCATTCAATCTCAGGGTGTAGGTGAGTTGGTAAGGAGCTCTCTTGGTTTAAGTGAGATCACAAGTTCGAACCTCTCTAATATATGCAGCCGTTTAAAACTTGGAACCAGAGCTTTGCCTTCCGCAAGGGATCTATCCGGCTCAAGCGGAGATTAGTTTAGATGTGGATGACTTAAAGGTGCCTTCCCATAATTTGGACTCGCTTAGGACACTTCGTGGGTAACAAAAAAAACATTTATAATCATTCATATGTTGCAAGCACGCTAACATAAATGAACAAAGTTAAAATGCAAATGGAATTGAAAATAACAACAAACCGAAATAAATAAAAATAGAACTAAATTACTATAACTGCATTGGAAATACATAGTTAAAGAATACAAAAGCAAAACAAAAATATTAAATTGTACAGCCTTAAATAAAAGAAAAATAAAAGCTTTTTCTATTGTAGGCTCATCATTGTCATTGTTATCCTCCTCATGCATCATAGAAGACTATAAAGATGGCTCGTAATACCTCATATATTGAAAGCAATTGAACAATTTTTGCTTTCTCCATTGCAACTGTTAACACTATAAAGGCGACTTCTTTTTTAACTTCTACAGCCTGCAAATCTATCTTTATTGTTTTGTTCATGATATGGAGAATATTACTATTGATCCTCTCCTATAGAATTTGTTATAGTGGAGATTAGTCATCTATGTACTCTATCATTGTCTCCTCTACTTGAGGTGCCTTAGCTGCCAATTGAGGTTGTTCTCTCTTCCTCTCCTAGGCCCTAAAAGTACCATCTATAGCTAATCTTATACTCCTTAACATATCAAAGTCGACAACAGCTCGTCATCTTATGATCATCATCGAAAAGATATCAAAGCTACCTAGGTTCTTTACTAACTTAGCCAAATAAGTCCCTCCACATATAGCTCCCTTCTGTTTAGTACCCATTTGTTCTAAATATTTAGAAAAATAGTAACCTAAGTTACATGACCTCCTCTTTAGTATACACCAAAGATAAAAAAAAATGTATATAATGGTTACCAAACTATTACTCTCTCTCCTCTCAACAATTGTATTATCATCCTATATAAGTACCTATGGATTGGAGATAGGATGTGGGTTCTCCTACCCTGAGATGAGTTATAGATAGTTGTTTCACTACAAGAAAATTTGGTTTCAGCAACCAAATTTTATATACATTTTGTAACCAAAAATTATTTGGATGCAATATATAAATTACGTATATTTTTTACCAACCAATAAATACTTGGTGGCTATAGATGGTCACTAAAACTTATAATTTATAGATAATAATATAACGACCAAACTTAAAAATTTTAGCGACAACTTTAATGGTCGCTATAGAAAATTATTATTAACAACCAACTATTGAGTGGTCACT
>JANIJH010000006.1:58707402-58718186 GCA_024520975.1 Erythroxylum areolatum | reverse complement strand
CTAAATTTCTGTATAAATGATTCGGTCTTGTTATGAAAATTGTTTCCGCATAATATTTATAATGTATGTGTATGTTTCAAAAAAACAAATTTTTACTGAGATTTAACTGAGTGATGTAACACGCTATCTCGCAGGGCACGGACTCGGATATCACCATCGATGTCGGGTTCAGGTCTTACGAGAGTGGGGTGTTACAGAAATGCTTAGTTATATGAAATTTTTGGAGCAAGCAATTGTCACATTTTGAAGGCTATCTCTTTTTTTAAATAGATCTATCAATTGTGATAAAAGTTTTAGTAATGGAGTTTCTGTTTTGGGAAAACATATAAGAAAAATCAAATCTTGCAACTTAAAAACAAATGTCAAGATGACTTGGATTTACAAGTGAAATCCCTTTCTTTGGTTAAAGTGTACATAAATATAAAATAACAAAAAATGACATCCCAATAGGAATCTTGTAGAGGTGTGGAGTTTAGGGAGGTTCAGAAGTACGCAGTCTTACCCTTAACTAATAAAGAGGCTATTTTTAATAGAGTACATGAAAAAAAGTTTTAAACGATTGGAAGAAACTAATAGACAAATTTATAAACAAATAACTGCATAAAATAACAATTAAAATTAAAATAAATATAAAAGCAAGTATATAAATAAATAGATAAGAAGAAAAATACTTCAATAAAATAAATAAGCAATTGGAAAAGAAAAATAAGAAGTAAATAAAATAACTAAGGGAGTAAGTGCTACAAACAAAAGTGTTTATGCTAATTAAAACACACAAGAATCGAAGGAAAAGACTCAAAGGCTTATGAAAAGAGATGGACCACTTTATGTAAGGTCCTCTACCTATTTCTTGGCTCACTAAAGTTTCCTATTAAGGGTCAAATCCTTAGTAAGCTCTAATAAGGTCATATCTTTCCTGATCATCTTCCTCCAATTCTTTTTAGGTCTTCCTCTTTTTCTCTTATAGTCCCTAAGTACAATCTTTCATATCTTTTCACTGGGGCACCAGGTTTTGTCCTCTTAATATGTTTGAATCATCTAAGCCTTGTCTCTCTCATTATATTATCAATGTTAGCCATCCTCAACTTTTCTCTTATCACTATATTCTTGACCTTATCTCTTCTCGTAAAGTTACACATTTAAAGGAGCATTCTCACTTTTGCAACATTAACTTCTTACTATGTGTTTGTTTGATGAGTTGACACCTTAACCCAGAGGGTATAGTCGACTTAATTGCTAGGATGTAGAATTTACGTTTTTTTTAGTGGTATCTTCTTATTACATAAAATTCCTGAGGCACTCCTCTATTTTAGCTAACCTAATTTGATATAGTGAATTATGTTATCATCTATCTTGTTACTGCTTCGTATGATGGATCTAAAGTACTTAAAACAATCTTTTGTGATATAACTATGGAACTAATCCTAATTCCATGTGAGATGCAACTTTAAGGTAAAAATAGTTACACTCTAAATACTCAACCTTAATCCTGCCCAAGTTAAAAACATTAAAGTCTAATGAGGCCCCCCAAAATTTTAGCTTGTCATTAACACCCTCTTTTGGTTTATCCACTAAAACAATGTCATCAAAAAATAATATACATCGAGGCACATCCCCTTATATATTCTTAGTAAGCTTATTTATAAGCACGTAAATGGGAAGGGACTCAACGAAGATCCTTGGTGAAGCCCGGTATTGATAGAAAAATGCACTATATCTCCTCTTATCATCCTTACTTTAGTCTTAACAACCTTCAAACATATCCCTAATAATCTGTATATAAGCATCAAGAGCTCCCTTAGCTTCTCAAGACGTCCACTTGACTTCTTTGGATACCTTGTCATAAGCCTTCTCTAAATCAACAAAAACCATGTGTAGATCTCTCTATATGTCCTTATAATATTTCATTAAGCATCTAAGGAGATGTATGACTTTTATCATGGACCTTCTTAGCATAAAACCAAACTGATTCTCTAAAATAATGTACCCTTTCTCACTATCTTTTCAATCACCCTCTCCCATAACTTGATGGTGTAACTGAGTAGTTTGATGCCTTTGCAATTGTTGGATCTTTGGATTTCCTTTTTACTCTTGTAAATAGGGATTAGTATGTTAAATCTCTATTCATCTAGCATTTTAGCATACTTAAGGATCACATTGTAAGATCGTCTTCTCTTAGGCTCTTCCAAACCTCTATGGGTATGTCATCAAGTCTTACTATCCTTCCACTCTTCATCTTCCTCAAAGCTCCACTAATTTCTTCTCTCTCAATACGCCAATAAGAAGTGAAGTTACGATATTGCTTAAAAGTTCTAACATGAGTTTTTGGTTTGTTTAACTGGAAAAAAACCCTAAATTTCCCTTACTAGTTTGTCTTTTAATAAATCCCACCCTACATAAGTAGAACATGCGTCAAAAATTCGATATGCTAATGAATTAATGGTTTAATAAGAATTTTGAATAAGTTTAAGGTTAATTTAGCAAAATGAAAATTTAAGGGTCAACGTGCACAAATCATTACAGTTTAATGACTAATTTGGGCTTTTTTTCCCTATCTTGTTTAGTCCATTTTCTTTGATTATAACAAAGCATTCTTTATGACTCTAGGTCTTCTTCAAGGAAAATATATTATAAGCTTCTTGTTATACACTAAGTAAACCCCTAAAATCAAAATGAGATAAGCATGAAATAAAGTAAAATAAGAAATTTATAGATAGAATTAACCAAATGAAAATAAACACATATGATTAGAAAAGTAATTGAATTTTCTAAAACTTGTTATTTCCTCAAAAATGGTGTTTAAAACTTATGGGTATTTTTTACTTCTTAAGTCTTTCCTATTACTAATATATTATTCAAAACTAAAGAAAGTGCATATATTTTTGGTAGGCAATAAAATGGTAAATAGGTATCTAATCTCTTGCAAAAGTGTTCTGAATTCTCTATGTTCAGACAAAGTAAATTATCAAAAAGGAATTCAATCTTATATTAATGTTTAGACTATATGATTTGACTAACCTAAAATGGATATACTAATTTAAACTTGCAAGATCTCCTAGACAGTAAAACTACATTCTCTTGAGTTACAATCATATAGTATTTGATTGGTTAGCCTATATTTATACAAACACGCCCTCAAGTATGTTAATATCTATGAAATACCATGAAAAGATTCACCCAAATACTAGAAGAAAAATTATATAGGTCTTATTTTAGCACCTCATTCAACCCCTAACCTAAAGATATGGTCCATTTGTAAACAAATTCTCTTGAGGCATCCATAAGTGAATTTACATCAATTTTAGTTCCTAGCATAACTAAATCATGTATTAAAATCAAACAAAGTAATTCACATAAATATCTCTTTTTATAAATTAAATTAAATCAATCTGTTCAAAAAAAAACTAAGGTTTTTCCTATCTAAACATTAAAAAAATCTTTTAGCAATGAATCATAGTCAAAAATAATGAAAGTAAACAAAAAGTAAGGAAATCATGGGAGAAATTGATCTAGATGATAATCACGATGTCATTGACAACTTGATCTATTAAGATGATATTTAGATTTTGATTCTCTAATGAAAATGGCCATGAAATTGGCCTCATGAGGGTCTTGGAACCTCCTAATGTCTAATCCTAACCTTTAGAGAAAAATGTTTAAAATATGTAAAGTTTCTAAAAGTCTTCTAAAAAACAGGGTTTTCATAAATATAGTTCGGGCCATAATTGTGACCCAAGACATGGATCCTCCTATTTCTTTAGCGGAGAGATGTGCCTCTAGCATGCCCACACCTCTAGATTGTATATCCTCCAATTTCTTTTATGACTGGTATATGATTTGTGATACTATTATGGCTCAGGTCGTATTACTTTCCAAATTTTCTTTAACAATGTATGGTCTCTACCTAATCCATATTCTAGGTCATGTCTTTTACTGCACTTAATTTATAAAGGGTGTGAGTTGTCATATAAGTGTAGGCTAGACTGTATTCCTCTAATAATAATGACTTTTGGAACTTTTTTCTTAAAATAGCCTTTAATTCTCCCATCTCAAGGTCAAATATATACAATTTCCTAAAAATATATCAAAACTAAGTAAAACTAGGTGATTTAATATTAAAATCAAGTAAAATACTTAACAAAATATATGCATATTAATGTTTGTTAGAGAACAAGTTCACTAAACTAATTTGAATTGTATATGGAACATTACTTATTTTTCTATAGAAATGCCCATAATGATGATTGTATAAGTAATCTTTTGAGTTGAGATTTTCAAACTATCTTATGTAAGGATTGCTATATTATGATACTATGTAGAAGTTGTACTAGCAAAGGTTAGCTCGATTGGTATTTATTAAATATGATACAAATTATGTAGAGGTAGTTGAATGATTAATATAAGGCTCATCATCCTAAAGTAATTAAGGAAAATGTTTCTTTATTTTTAAATAAGATTGATTTGAGAAATCCTAGGAGAAGGTACAATGAAACTTTGAAAATACTTTCCAAATAACATTAAAAGAATCAACCATTAGTTCTAAAGAACTAATATAAATGGACTTAAATAAAGTAGATATTAATTTTATAGTTATGTCTGATTGAACATTGTATGGTGAAAAAATTAAATTACACAAAAAATTATATATGAGAGGTTAGTTGAAATCATTTTAACAATCTTAATATTTGGGTGATTATAATGTGTTGCTAAGCATCAATCTTGATTTATGGATGTGAATTGTTTAATTAGATAATTACCAATAAATTAAAGGAGTTTGATATATCTAATCCTAATATAATTTACGGTTATAATTTATAAGATAAATTATTAAAAAATCTCAAACTTTATTCAATTTTATAATATTAGTCTAAACTTATAAAAGTGGCACTAAAATGTTATAACATTCAAATTTTTACAAAAATAGCTTGTCATTAGTCATTTAGTTAATGGTGTTAATGAGGAAAGCTATGTCAATAAAGCTATTGGACAAATGGTAGATGAACATATGGTAGGTGTTACAAAGACTTTGCAAAGAACTCTAAGTTAGCTCACAAAATGCGCCAAATCTAAGTACAGTAGTTGAATTTTCAATTCAACTCAATCTTCCCAAAGTTCTCATGTTTAAGGTGTTTCTCGCAAAGGCAAAATAAACCCAAGAAATTCACTAAGCCAACACAATTGAATGGACAGCAATAAGAAAAGAAAGATGCACACAACTTTAAAAAAAAAATTGTCAACCTTTATATTACTCACAATTGATACAATGGATACAAAGCTCCAACTCTCGCTAATGAATGAAGTCTTGCTCGGATGAGCTATGTATAGGCATTTGGAGACTTGTTGGGTAAGAATATAAGAAAGTACTCATAATGCCACTAAGCAACTAACATAGTTGGTGGTTAACTTCCCCAACCACTTTAGGCACTACTTTAGTGGGTGGTTTACATAACTTACTACTAACCCACTTTTAAGTAAAAGCAACATGTGTAAAATGCTTACAAGACACCTCATCCATGTTCTTTTCCATGTCACCCCACTTCTTTGATGATTCATCCCATTAACTTTGCCATATCACCCATGATCTTCATCCAAAGGTGAAGGTTAGCCAAGTTCTAAGCCAATTTATGTATAGTTCAACCAATGCGCACCCATTTTCTAATCCGTTCACCCATGGTCCATCATTTGAGCACCATTTCATCTTTAGTCCCATAAAAGATGTCATAGGCAAGTCTAACTTGCCCTAGTCACGCATATCAACACCCCATAGTCCATCAAAGCCAACTGCAACTCAAACCATACTTGATCTTACTTGGTTAAGTTACATTGGTTCCTTTGGCATGCCTTCCTCATGCCTAATCCATGCTAAATGTTGGCCAAGGCTCACCAATGGCTAACAAAAAGGGTCCTACAATGTTAAGGGGGCTAATAGTAGGCATAAGTCATAGTAATGTCGTCTCAAAATTAATATTAAAAATATAAATATTAAACCATTCTTTTATCCCTAAAACCTTAAAAGGTTGGCCTTTTGTTATAGTTTCTAGAACCATACAAATTTTGATACACAAGTACATGCTAAAACACAGGTAAGTGAATATTAGAGCTGTTGATGAGGAAGCTTTATGATTTCTTATATATTCCTAAAGATCTTAAAAGGCTTTATTATGAAATTCACTTACTCAAAACCCTACATGAGAATATCATCAACTTCTACACTTCCCAAGTTGATATAACCAATAGGAATATTAACTTTGTCACCAAGACGTTCACCTTTAGTACTTTTAAACATTGAGCAATTATATTGGTTCTAAATTCCTTTTCTTTTTAGTTTTCTGAGTTGCTAATCTAAATAATTGGAATTTATAAAGCTAATAGATTTGTTGATACATAAGTACAAGTTAAAACATAAGAGAGTGAATATTAGAACTGTGGAACATTGGTGTGGATAGATTTTTAAAAGGTTTCTTTATCTCCATAGTTATGAACCCTTATAAAAAAGATAATGGTTAGAATATATGGTTGTTGGAACCACATAAACATAACTAGAGGAGCCTACTTTGATTTGATAGAATACAAACTCTAGTTGGATTGTGAACACTTATATAAAGAATCATATTCTCCCTCCTAAAAAATCCCAAGATTTCTATATTTTGCATTTAACCTATCAAGAGTCATCATCCTCTCTTTGGTCTTCTAATCCTAATTCCTAAAACTTCAAGGATGGGGTCATTTCAATAAAGTCCAAGAAAACCACATCGGAGAAACCAAACTCAAAGATATTTGAGACCTAAGAGTTTGGGAAAATGATGGAACAGGTTGACAAGGATAATTTTACTATTGACAGGTTAAGGAAAGGCCAGTTTTTGGGGTTTTAAGGATAGAAGAATTTTAGGATTCATATTTTTATTTTCAATCATAATTCTAATGTGGCACTAATAAATCATGTGTCTGCCACATGTCCAATAAGTTTACTAACATAACTTATCATATTAGTACCATTAGTTAGATAGTTAACAATAACTAATTTTGTGAAAAAATGAAAGTTGGAGAATTTTAGTATGACTTTTGAAAGTTTGGACTAGTATTGCAAACTTGAGTAAATTTTGCAATTTTTAATATTTTACTCTAATTTATATTCATTGTTCACATATTAAGGAACTAATGAATCACATGTAAATAATGATTTAAGAGAGAAAATGTGATTTAATCAAGTTGAACTTGATATTAAAATTTTAAAAAATAGAGTCAAATATAAGATACTTAATAAATAAAGATTGATATTAGATATTAAATCTTATTTGAACCTAGTTAGTATTTAAATAGGATTATTTGTAACTTGACTTGAATTTTAATAAAATTTTAATTTAATTCAATTATTAAAAGGTTTGACCCCTTATACTATTAGAGACTATATATTTATGTAGCTAAAGTAGTTTTAATAGTTAATTTTAAATATTTATTTTATGAGAGAACTATTCAGAAAAGCAAATTAAAAATAAGATATAATATATGATTAATATTTTATTATATTTATGAATTAGTTACATCAAAAAATTAAAAATAATTTTTGAAACATTTTATATTGGTCTGATATGCTTGTGATGAAATCTCATTTTGACATTCCAACATAAAAAAACATGTTCAAGGTAGGTCGAGTAGTATTTTGTTGGCTTCTACTCCAAAATCTAGCATGACATGGCTTAAACTCTTGTTTTTCCATAAATGAACTGAACTTGCTCTTTTTGAACACCTTTTGCTTACCCCTATCCCTTATGAATGAATTCAACTTTTGGAATGTAAACTTTTTATCTCTCACTACCAATTTTGAAGTTGTTCCCTCACTTCCTCTTCTTGCTACTCACTATCCATGTAAAGGCTTAAATATATCACTTTGTCGGATTGTTGCTGTTTGTAGTAACTTAAAAAATATGCAATTTTTTTTACACTTCCTAATGGAAGAATAGAACAAATGATTTCCTAGCATTTGGAAGAGATTTTGGATATATTCTATCTTAGGAATGCAAGTTATAGACCTTTTGAGATCTGTACTGTGGTAGTGGAGAGCAAGTGAAGGATCTCTTGATAGAGTATTCTTATTGACGTAAAAGTAAAAAATAATTAGTGAAGTTCTTAGACAACCCCCCTATTTAGTTCAATGGAAGAGGATAGTTCAGTTATAAAAGATATGATTGATCTTTATAATGTTAGTAATTTTAGTAATTGAACAATTATTAATTACAAGGTTTTATAAACTTAAGATTAAGATATTCAAATTCGATCTGGATTAAAGATAATAAAGAATTCTAATAAATGATCTAATTAAATGAGATCAGATTCAGTAAGAAAAATGGGTCTTAATCAATGTGGGCTGATTATGCATTGGGCTTGTGATGAAGAGTCTTAATAAGGTTACTTTAAATAGCTGCTAAGCATCCTACTGTTTACTTAAGTAAGTTCATGGACATTCAATTTCTTTAACCCGTTAAGAGGCCCACGTATTAAAAAAAAGTGTAGAAAGACGTTAATAGCATAAAGTTATACAACTTTCATAAAGGTCGATCAAAATTTTCAAGAGCTTGTGCATACATTGAGAAGTTTGTTCAAGTAGTTCAGCAACTTGTGCATCATGCAATGGATAGTAAAACATGTATTTTTTGCATTTTTTTGTTAATATAAGTTCATGGTTGACCCTGGGTCGATAATTAAATATCTTGTTATAACTAACACGTGATATCAGAGTGATTCCATGATTGTATGAATTTGAATAGAGATTTTCAAATTTCTCCATAAAGAATTCAAAGAAATTAATTATAACTAACAAGTGATATCAGAGCAATTTCATGATTGTATGAATTTGAACAGAGATTTTCAA
Organism: Erythroxylum areolatum; assembly: GCA_024520975.1. Taxonomy (NCBI): domain Eukaryota; kingdom Viridiplantae; phylum Streptophyta; class Magnoliopsida; order Malpighiales; family Erythroxylaceae; genus Erythroxylum; species Erythroxylum areolatum. Next base: position 58,709,317 of record JANIJH010000006.1, on the reverse strand, counting down.
AATTCTCTATAAATGAATCTATTTCTGCTTATATAAATTACATATCTATTGTTTTAAATTGATTTTGAAACTAAGATTACATAGAAAAAGGGTCAAAATGGACTTCGAGGTGATTTTTTTAAAAAAAGATTTCCAAAATTCAGTGAAAAATCACTAAAAAGTAGTCAAATTTTGTCTTTTTCGCGACCAGAGGAACAACATTGAAGAAGTAGCTTGTTGCTTTTAGGACGCGTTGAGGGAAGCTAGGCGTCACACGTGTCATTAGAGGCGACATGCGTTCGTGCCTATGCAGTACGTGGTCATCACAAGCCTAATGCATCTAGAGGCACATCAGATATGATGCATGTAGTACATATGTTTACAATCCCACATGCAGTGTTGATGTCAACACACTACTAGATTTAAAAAAACTCACAATTTCCAAATTTTACAAAAGGTCCCTTAAGTTATTTTGGGTCAGTTTTTAAGATCATGTGAATTTACAATATGAGTTTTTTATTTTTTCTAGATTTTTTTACAATATTAGTAATAATTAAGGTTTAACTTCAAAAAAATCATATAAGGTTATTAAAGTCATCATTTTCATGCATTTGATTTGAAATAACTAAGAAAGATTTGATTTTAGTATCTCATATGATATAGTTATTATTTGATATCACATGATTATCACTCTGATTGAGATTTTTCTTGTGATGAATTCTTAAATAAATTGTGTTGACAATATGTTCAACAATGATATATAATAATGAGTTAGTGCATGGGGATTTTGGATTTATAAATGGTAAATTTTCACATATTTTATGCCCATATATAATCATGTTTGGATAACATATATGTGCCCCTTGTGATTGTGGATCCATTTAGGTAGTAATGAGAATATAGTCACCACAGTGGCTTTTCAAATTAGTATTTGGATTGTTCTACTTCTATGTTTGGGGATGTCTTTAGTCTTATGTTTGGTTGTTGTACCTATAAGTGTTCACCTTATATGAGACTTTGAGATGTGCATAAAGGCATAAAATGGACGAAAGTCATTGTTTAAGTAATCTATTCACCCACAGGTCTCAATCCTTATTAGGTCTCTTGTAGAAAGTATACATTGAGCGAGTTCCATGAAAGTTTAATATAGTTGACTGTAAACCTATTGCAACACCAATCTATCATGGTGAGAGATTATCTTTGGCACAATGTCCAAAGAATGATACAGAGAGAGGGTCTATGAAGAATGTACCTTATTATAATGTAGTTAGTATCCTAATATATGTGATGGCCTGCACTAGATCAGACATTGCATTTGTTATTAGACTGATAGGTAGGTATCTAGCTTACCCAAGAATGGACCACTGGAATGTAGTCAAACGAGTGTTGAGATATCCAAAGAGAATTAAGAATTATATGTTGACATTTAGGAATGTCAATAGTTTAGACCTTATAGGTTATACGAATTCAGATTTTTCTATGTGCCCAAATGATAGGAAGTTTATATCTTTTTATGTTAGTAGAAGGTGCGGTGTTATGGAAGAGTGTCAAGCAGACTGTAACACCCCACTCCCACAATGACCCGAACCCGACATCGACGGTGATATCCGAGATCGTGCCCCGCGAGGGTAACGTGCTACATCACTTAGTCAAAAACTCAGTGTAATTATTTTTTTTTAAAAGCACAAGCACAAACATACACTATCGCCGGTAAATTACAATGACCACGCGGGCCCTTTCATATATACAAATCAATTAGTCAGGTGTACAAACTTTTATGCGAAAAAAGGAAGACACTAATGCAGACGCGAACTGATCCCGACCTCTTTTCTCACTCACATGCAGGTGCTATACGCCCGTTGTTGGACCCCAACTTTTAAATGAAATTTTGAAATATAAATTGAATTTAAATGAGTATGTTAGTTTATGTGTTGTG
>JANIJH010000006.1:58560562-58572434 GCA_024520975.1 Erythroxylum areolatum | reverse complement strand
CCCAAACTCCAGCAAAATGGGGAGCCCTATACACTAGGTACGTTGACTTGATTTATACTTATAGTTAGGGTATGGTTCTATACTTAGGAATCAACAACATACAAAAACTTTGATATAAATTATTATCTTTTCCTTATTAGGATCAGGACTAAGAAAAGAGGTTGAGACAATAAGCATTAATCTCGTTTATACTTTGGATACACTTATAACCATAAAAAACTGTTGAAGAGACTGATTTCTAGAAAGTGAAGAAGCTTAAAGACAAAGAAATTGTTGGAATTAACTCTATATTTTTATATAATACCAACATGTAAGAAAAGATCTTTTGAAGGAAGGTTGACTAGAGATTTCTTGTAAAAACATATAATCTTAAAGGAAGAGCTTAAACTACCAAAGCACTTACTAGAATCATTAGAATATTGAGACATGCAGGTGTACCTTTTTACAAAGTGCGTGCTATAGATTGAACTAGCAAGACTCGCAGATCTCTGAACACTAACGAATTGAACTAGTATTGAACACCCGAATAAAGGTTTGCAAAGTATGTTCTCGAATTGAATCATACCACTAACCTTGAGCAAGGTGGGAAATTCATGTTTAAATAACCATGAAGTACGTTTTTCTTTGGGAAAAAGTACGCAAGACAGTAGCTATTGTGCAGAGATTGGAAGTAGTTTATCTCCATCAGTACAGGCTAATGCTAAAGCCTCGTAAAACGTTGAATTGTATTAAGCAATCATAGTAATGCAAGTAATTAGACATTAGTATAAAAGGCAAACATTACGTTGAGATGGAAGTACTAAAATTGAAGGACAAGAGTATAACTCGGAAAAATATACATTGAACAACTAATGTATCTTTCTCATTCCTTACTGTTTTAATCGTATCGTATGAGACGAGTTACGGGAAGTCCTGTCATATTAAGCAAAGTACAATTACAAAACGCTAAGTATCAAACATGGGATTAACTGATCAAGTGCACCACAAGTAAAAGCTCTGACGAGGACCTTCATTCTGAACCAACATTTTAACTTCTCATGCTTAGAGCCTTGCAGCTCCCCGCAACGATCAAATTTCCCGCAATTCATGCGGTTGACGGAGTTCACATTTGTAGAAGGCATGCATTTTTCCCAGCTTCCCTAGTCCAGAAATGATGCCCCAGGCGGAGTTGATCCCTCGTTACATTGTCAGCTGACTAGCTAATCTTATATCATTTGGAGAAACCTATCTACATGTAATGTACCGTATGAACCAACCATTGGTCTACATAATTCCTCATTTCAATCAAAAGAGTTGGCCTCTTTGATCTTCAAATATCCTCTCTTTTTTGTGCAAAAGCAAAATTTCAGCATGTCCAATCTTTGCAACTGATATCCCGGGTGCCAACACCATTGAACTAATGGAGTAAAACCACTAAACAGAACTTGTGAGATTTCACATAGACAAGTAAAAGAATAAGTCGTTTTCTTCGTTTACTTGAAACATCAGAGACATTTTCATCAAATACTTTAGCAGCAAAGATTATCATATACCTGAAAAAGCTAGCAAATCCCTTCGATTTACATAGAGCTGCATCTTTGAAGCCAATGCTACTTTGCTCGGTGAATCACCATTCAATCTAAGATGCCCTTGAACAGGTTTAACCGCATTTCCGGAGCAACTATCGCCACTTGGTTTTCAAATTATCTACCAAGTTTTGGGCCACTGAGGTCTGTCTCACAGGTTCTAGCTACGCCTAATAGCAACCAGATTTACCAACTAATTGTAATGAAAAATGTGCTTAGGAGAACCACTCAATTATTTCAATGAGAAAGGAAAAGATGATTCAAACCAGCAGTAGGATTCACTATCACAATTAAATTGTATGCACTCAAAAACTGAATAATTGGTGTATACTAGACCTAAGAAGCTTCTGGCTTGGTACAAATATCATGGACAAAAATGTTCAACGAAGTTTATGGATTGGAAGATTGTAGTAGTGGTGGTGGGAAGGATATGGAGTTTGGGAGGGTTGGAAAGATGCTGTAAACCCATTGTTTCTCTTTGATTATGCCAACACATGGCAACATATCAAACTGATTACAGTATGGGTGTGATTAAGGAGGTTTTGACCCTCTCCATGCTACAGGCACTTACAGACAACACATACGAGTTTAGGAAACTGCTCTATATGCTTTTACGAGGACCATAAATGTCTCTAAAGTAAGATTCTTCTGCTTCCAGAACACCCTGTAGAAAATTTTAAAATACATTAAAAAATAAAAAATATCAGAATGGAGATCCTCAAGGTTTGAGCAGAACCTTAATGATGATAATGGCAGCATCCTTGTGTAGAACTTCATTGTATTCATGGCAAACCAAGCTCTGCAATAAATGACAATCTACTTTATTCAAGTATGAACAGAAGATAAATGTGGAAGTCAGGTGAGTGGTGAGACAGACTTGAACACAATTAGGGCAACCAGTATTCCCAAAGCAGTGGCAAGATGTGAGAAGTTCCAAAGCAGAACCTAGAAGCTCTGTGAAATATGGTTGAATCTGTTGCATGTACAGAACTCAAAAGTCAGGGAAGATGAAAATGTCATGAAACTATGCAGTAGACTATGAAAACCTGCCTGTGTTTAAAGGTCAAGTATGATAGCATACCCAATAGCTATTAAACCACCCAAAAATTTTTTAACTCAATTTGAACCCTGTAAGAGGGATCAATAAGTGGTGAACCGCCAACCAAATTGCCGAAATATGTATAACACTTCGCTCAAATTTCCGTTTTAAGTATTACACGTAATGACAAGGCCATTGAACCGGAATGGTTATCCTATGCCATCAAATTTCCAGCAACCATAATTAACAAATATTAGTTTTAAGCTCAGGTACTTCTGCATTCTGTTGTTACGCTTCCAAACTTCATGAATAAAAAATTAAATTAGAGCATTTCAATTTCTAACTACCTGCTTTGAGACACCAGTCCCTCCTGGATGCTGATCGTATACCAGAATTCTTTCTGGATAATAGCGGGTATCATGTGGGTTTGGACATTCTGGAGACAAGTCAGATGAGTTGCATCTTATATATCTGCAGGACAAAGCATCAGAACGTACTCAACCAGTTTAGAGCACCAAAGCAGGTATGCATGAGAAGTAAAAGTTTTGAGAAAATAATTACAAGCTTTAAGTGAGCGTATGAGGAAACAGTTTCTGATTTTAGATGATCATAAATATAAAACTCACAGAGGCACTACGTTAAGAATGGCATGAGATGCAGCATGCAGACCGCCACAAAATGAAAAACCTTTTTCCTCTACCAACTTTTTAATGGATTGGGGAACTTGAATCCAAACAGCCTGTACAGAAATTCATCAAGAAGTTATAGCATCTGAAAAGAAAAGGAGAATGGTTTAATCAAAAGACAATCATGTGCAACTGGATAAGGGTTACTGCAAACATGACTTCAGCAATAACAGCAACCTGAGATTCAAATGAGAATGTAGGCAGTGAGAGATCAACTACATCTAAAATTCTGTTGCTTCCTCTTTGTATACAGTAGAAACCAAACCAAGTAGTTGTTACTTTACAAGGATTTGCTTGAGCTGTAGTTCTAGAGGACTGATTCCCAGGAACCCGTGCAGGATAGGCCTAACATAACATAGAAGATATCCCAGTCTCAAAGCAAATACATCATTTATAAGACGCAGAAGAAATAATTACAAATTCTACGCTGATGTATAACTTTCTCAATGGTATATTTATTGTTTAAAGCAATATATAAATATACATTGTTGCTTCCTACAAAATAGGCTTCTTTAAAAGTCATTCTCTCCATTATGAATTGATCACTTCCTCTTAGCACGATTTACAATTACAAATAGAAATGCAGACAAAAAAAGCAAGGAATATCTTCCCCTCTAATCATCATTATCAATTGAAATCAACTTCGTAGTAACTCAGAGTGAACATCAAGATGTAATACCACTAAGTACTGAACATTTGAAAGTACAAAAACATGACAAGTGTGAAGAATTACTAACAGAAGTTCAAAGGGAAAGTGCAGAGGAAAACAGAAGGTTGAGGGTCCAACTCACAAGGTTGCCACCAAGTACATGGATATCGGTATAGTCACGGGTTTTGGTGTAATAATTTACATTAGTTTCATGGCATAAAGCAATCTTCTCCGACAAATTCAATTCCTTCACTAGATAGGTCTTCCCTTGATGCATATAGACTGCACCATCATATACCTAATCCCATGTATTACATAAGGAATTGAATGAAAAAGAGCTTACTACGGAATTGATAAGGAATACAGCTAAACAGATAAAAGAGACGAAACCATGGTCCAGTCTGAAAATAAAAATTGCAGCTTTGATACCTGAAAGAAAGCTCGACTTTCCTCAATCTCTTCGAGGACTTCTTTTTTTTCTATGTCTGTTACCCTGTATCTGACAGTTTCTATAGCTCGAATACTTATACCACGTGATGGCATTTTCTAGACAAATGATAGAAAGGAAAGGAAAACAAATTTGGAAATAAATTAAAATTGTCACAAATTTTATCAATTAAGGAAACAAAATAAAGGGTTGTCCCAGTGCACAAAGCTCCCCGCTTTGTGGGGGTCGGGGGAGAGTCATCAATTGTATGCAACTTTTCCTTTGTGTTTTACAAAGAGGCCGTTTCTCTAACTCGAACTTGTGACCTTTCGACCACAAAGGAGTAATCTTATCAGTTGCACCAAGGCTCGCCCTCTATTGTGGAAACAAAATATTAAATGTAATGTACACATAATAATAATAATAAATACCTCACGTCCAATGTAGCTCCAAGTTTGAGCAGAAGCTTCACGCGAGGGATCAAAACCCAAATAACCTTTAGTTTTAAGGGATTTCACTGCATTCTCTAAACTATGGCCAAAATATTTTTCATCATATTCCAAACTAAGAGGGTGTTCAAGAGCGGCACAGACAAGATGCTGCTCAAGCACCTACAATAGCAAGTCATTAAAGGGAAGCACATAGATTAGCCTATTTTGTTGGATACCGAAAAAGAACAACACAAAAATGATTGATTCAGACAAAACTTTCAATCACAGCAAATTTGATACCTGTTCGTTTTGAGCATCAATATGACAGCACTCTATTGGGCCATCAAAAAGTTTCTTAGGAAACTTCATAAAATATTGGTCCAGGGGACCTTCAAATGCTATATAAACAGCAAGAGATGCCTTCTCTCTCCTTCCAGATCTGCCAGCTTGTTGCCAAAGGCTAAAAGTGGAAGAAAAATGTTTACAATTTGAACAATTGAAGAGAACTACCAAAATCGCTGAAAATGGAGTAACTAAGCATTTTACCTAGAAATACTACCAGGAAAACCTAAATGAAGGGTAGCATCAATGTGGCCAACATCAATACCCAACTCAAGGGCATTCGTTGCAGCAATGCCGCAAAGCCTTCCGCTGAAAAAATCCTTCTCTATTTTCCTACGATCCTGTTATAAATATAACCAGATTATCAAACAGGCTGGCAATGATTTTCACCTGATATGTCAAGTATGAACATGGAAATGACAACTGGGGTACAACATTAAGATGTGAGAAAAGTTGATATGACATCATTGTCTTTTTTTTCTTTTGACAACTGTGGTTCAATCCAGTTATATAAACCAAAGCTTCAACTGAAAGTCTCATCAAGAAACTAAAAGGAACTGTAGTTATGAAAGTCAATATTAGAAATGAAAATGGAGAAAAGAAACAGTTCCTTCATGGGTTACTTGTTATATAGATGAAATTTAATCTTAGGATAGAATCTGACAAATCAAAACATAATGAAGGATGAAGTATGACACAAGCTCTCCTTTGATCCAATTTAGGAATAGCTTCACTATCTTCAAATAACTTTTATTATACTTCTGAGAAACTAGATGGCTCAGAGATCAAGTATGGGAGGTGGACATTAAATGGTTTAATGAAGACAAAAGCTCAAAAGCACATTGATCACGATCGCTGCAACTGATTAATATAAAGTACTGAAAAGGGTTAACTAATCAATAAATGATAGTATCTATAACATGTCTAACCTAGAAAGAAGGAAATTATTCACCAAAGTTTGATTCAATTTTCAGAAATCAGAAACACAAATTCTCTGATTCATGAATCTACTTTGCAACAAGTGTCCAAACATGGTTACTAAGAAACATCTGAACTCACTTCAGCCATGTAGCCAGCACGATAAGCAGCTATTGAGTCTGCAAAGTTTGGAGCTGTCTCTTGAAGAATCTCTCGCCTATAACAGTTGTTGATATTTAATGATAAAAATCGGTATTAATAAACTGCTATCAAAATAATTCCGAATTTATGGTATGAATTGACATACGTATAGGATAAAACAATCTCAGTGAGTTTGCGTGATCTACAGAATGCAATGCAACGTAGTCCATGCTGAATCATTTCTGCAAAGAGATGTGAAACTTCCGATATTGGGCTGCAAAACCAAATTTTGGGTTAGGTTGTACCTCTGCAGACAGATAGAAAGTTGTTTAGATATTTTCATTTGAATCATTTTATCACGCATCTATCAAATTTAAGTAAACAAAAGAACATATAATCAGCATGTAAGCTACCTATATCTTCTTAGAAGCGCTAAAATAAACCAGACACAATACAGATCTCTTAGAACTTGAAAATTTGCTTATATCAAATGTTTACAATAGGCTTAGCTTATAATACAAAATTCTAGTACCTATCAATTGAAACTAATGATTCTAATCTCATGATTTGTTCATGATTCTAATATAATAGAAAACTTAATCAAATACAATCAATCAATATATATGATTTTGCCACACTCCCCCTCAAGTTGGTGAATATGTGTTCTCCATTTCCAGCTTGGATAAAATATTATGAAAAACTGAGTTGCTCAAACTTTTGGTGAGAATGTCAGCCAATTGACCATGAGTAGACTGATAAGGTATACAAATTAATCCAATTTTTAATTTTTCCTTGATAAAGTGCCTGTCGATTTCAATATGCTTTGTTTAATCATGTTGAACTGGGTTGTAAGCTATGCTGATTGTAGATTTGTTGTTTTAGTATAGTCTCATAGGGTCATCCCACTTGATCTTCAAATCTCCAAGAATAATCTTCAACTAGAGTGATTCACACACACCTTGAGCCATCGCCTAAAACTCAGCCTCTACACTTGACTGAGCCACTAAACATTGTTTTTTGCTTCTCCAAGTCACAAGGTTCCCACCAAGAAAAGTGCAATAACTTGAAACTGATCTTCTATCAACACTAGATCCAACATAACCAGCTTCAATATATGCCTTAAAAACCAAACCTCCATTTGTTTCAAACAATATACATTTCCCTAGTGTTCACTTAAGATATTGAAGTTTTCTTTGAGCTGTTAGCAGATGACCTTCCTTCGACTATGCATAAACTGACTAATTATACTTACTTCATATGTTATATCTGGTCGTAAGTGAAATAGATAAATTAGTCTTCCTACTATGTGCTGATACATTTCTCTGCCTACTACAACATCCTCTGCTTTTTTAAGCTTAGAATCATATCAATAGAAGTGCTTAGAAGTTTGCATATCATCTTGCCTATTTCCTTGAAAAGATATGTTATATACTTTTGTTGTGAGGTAAAATTTGCCTAACTATAATGGTGCAACTTCAAATCCAAGGAAATACTTCAACCTTTCAGCGCCTTAATCTCAAACTCCTTAGCTAATCATTGAGTCAATAGCTGTTTTTCTTTATCATTATCCGCTTTCGCTATAAGAGCTATAACTCTCGTTGAAGAAGAGTGTTTAATAAACAATGTATGATCTCCTTGACTTTGTCTATATCCAATAGCCAACATAACTCTTGCAAATCTTTCGAACCATGCTTGAGGTGATTGTTTAAGGATATATAGTGCCTTACTTCAACTTATACACAATATAAGCAGCAAAATTCTTCCCATAACCTACTAGAATTTCCATATAAATCTCTTCTAGTTCTCCATATAAAAATACATTATTGACATAAAATTGTTGCAGTTCCCAACCATAATTAGCTGCTATGACAATAATATTCTAACCGTATTCCTCTTTGCAACATGAGTCAAAGTCTCTAAATAATTAATCCCATAAGTTTGAATATACCCTTTTACTACCAATCATAACTTGTATCTCTCAATGGACCCATCTCCCATATATTTCGTTGTTTATACCAATGTTTTAAAAATCGGACCAGACATTGAACGGGTCAAAGGAAAGGCTTAAGGTTTAAAGATTCAACTGGTATTGAACTGCTATAAAACCGGTATATAATAATAACAATAAAAATTATGAGAGTAAATAAAAATAAAATGTTTTGTTGTTGTTGTTGTAAGAAACAATTTAGGCTAAATAACTAAGAGAGAAGTACTACCAATTTGGTCAATTAAGTTTTTTAAAAAGAATATTTTTTAATTTAATTCTATAATTATTTTTAAAATTTATTTATTTTTGTTGTTATTTTAATTCACTATGCTTTATTATTTTTAGAAAAAGCAAAATGAAATATATACAAATGCTATATTTTGCAGAAATTCAAGTCTAAAAAAAAGAAAACTTATGAATTTCTTATGTTATTAAAATTAGTGTGGAATAAGATGGTTCATCTTAAAACTAATATCTTATGAATCAAATATAGTTCTAAGTTTGTCAAAGTTGTTTTAGTAAAATTTAACATTAAATTGAATGAAAAAAATTAACGTTCAGAAGGATTAAAATTTAACATTATATTTTTCATAGTATTAAAATGAAATATTATATATAACAAAAAGTTTCAAGATATCTAGTTCATAAAAATAAAGATTATAACAGTACACTTGTTATACCAAAGATGCTATCGAGGAAAAGAAGAGAGATAAAGAGAGGGAGGTTAGGGTTGGGGTTCGCATGAAGTTGAAACAGCTACATTGTGTATTGTGATGGATAGGCTCAAGGATAGAGGAGGAGGAGGACGATGGGGTTTTATACCTTCGTTTCTTACTATCTCTCTTTTTTAAACAACAACACCCAGTAAAAATCTGACTAAGGTGCGAGGTGTGGGACTATCTCTCTTGTTCATGTATGTAAATCGATAAATGCTTAGTTTCTCTTCCTGAGTTTATCCTCACCAAATTCAAACCCTAGAACAAACTCATCTCTTTACTTCATTCCCGTCAACTAAATCCGATTGGGTCTTTGGGCTTCCATGTTTCATAGTCGTTTGGGTGAATTTGGATGATTGACGATGACGCCTTTTGTGCTGAGCATTCTCGGTGGGTTTCTTTTCGAATGGCTTAGTGACAATCTTCGCGTCTCAGTCATCTGCTACTAATCAATTCCAGCTGGTTAATACAGGTTATTAAATGAGACTGAACGGGACAACCAGCTAGTTTATATTATTTATGGTCGAATTGGCCAGTCTGATTTGGTTTTTAAAACACTAGTTTATACCCACTTACAAGCCATCGGTTTCTTTCCTACAGGTAACTTCAGTAACTCTTAAGTTCTTTCTTTCCAATGCCTCCATCTCCACATTCATAGCTTGTTTTCATTTTTCATTAGATAATGCCTCAAATAAGGTGGTAGGGATGATAATAGTATTCAGGCTCATGACGAAGGCTTTGTGAGATGGTGAAAATTTTTCCAATGATAGAAATGTGCAAAAGGGTATAATGGTCATTTTGTACACTCTTTAGTTCATTTTCTGATGGCAATAGGAAAGTCCTGCTCATCATTATCCATACAAATCTTGTTCATTGAATGTAAGATTCATTAAGACATAGAACTACTTTGATGGAGAGTAGTAACACTATACCCTTTTTAAGTCGAAGAAAAGCCCACGAAGACATATTTTAGTCCTAGGATCTAGCTTCCCCCCATTATGAAAATACACAAATGACACACTCGAGAATTCTATGAACAAGATTGTTAATAGTGTTGAGATTCAAATAAAATATTAAAAGGACATTCACAGAACTTTTGAGATGCAAGATTTTAGAAGGCAATATGTATATGAGATGAGTGACTGCAAGAACTGCTTCCCCCAAAATGCCTTAGACATATTTTTTGGAAACAATGGAGCACATGCTTTTTCAAGATGATGACCGTTTTTCCTCTCTATTACCCCGTTTTATTATGGAGTATTTACACAAGATCCCTCATGAACTATTCCTTCATTTTAAAAGTATGGACTAAGAACTTGATTAAAACAATCCTTGACATTATCTGACCTAAACCTTTTGATGTTGACCCCAAATTGATTTTCGGCCATGGAGCAAAAATTTGGAAGTATGGTATTAAGATCAGATTTATGTTTGAGTAGAAAAATCTAAGGAACACGAGTACAATCATCAATGAAAAAAGGAACCATCTTGTCCTGAAAACACTGGAAACAGTGTATAGACCCCCAATATCATTGGGAATAAGATAGAAGAAATAAAGCCCCTTCGATTACTAATTGGAAAAGGTATACACTTGCCTTTAGCAAGCTCACATACCTTAATGAAAATTTTCAACATTAAGATTTGTAAACAAAGAGGGAAACATAATCTTAATAATTTGAAATGATGGATGTCCTAACCAATAAGGGTGAAGCAAAATTTTTCTTTAATGGATGCAACAAAATCTGATATGAACGAATTGGACAATGTACCATTAGTTATGTTCAACTGACTTGGTGCTTCAAGATACTAGAGGTCATCCCATTCTCTAACAAGTCCAATCATCCTCCCTAAATCCTTGTCTTGAAATACACAATGACTACTATAAAAAATCAAATTACAACATAAATCATGGGTGAAATTTGTATGGAAACAAACTTGGTAGATAGTTTGGAAACATGAAGAACATTTCTTAAGAGTTATTCATGGGATTATTTTGACATCCTTACACACGCTACAATTAAAGATCCATCGACTATTGCTATTTTTCAACTATTTGACATAGAGTGTATATTGAGAAATATTTGGATAAATGGGTCATATGGTCTGTTGCTCTTGAGTCCATAACCCAAGAGTTGGTAAAGTTTGTATTTGAGGCATTTAATCCAAAGAAAAACATAAACTTACCAGAATATAAAGAACTATCTAAAGGCCTTTCATGGTTGTTGATAAGAGATCTCACTCTCCCAATTTCTTCTTGGTTAATACTACTTGACCATTATGACGTTGATTAGTTTTGTGATATTATGGCAATATGGACTTTCCATTAGCCCATAATAATCTCCTTTTTGACTCCATTCATAGTTAGAAGGCTTTCTATGAAGCTTCCAACATTTTTCATGATTGTGGCAAGTTTTCTTGAAATAAGTACACCATAATCCATCACAAATTGAAGTCCTTGCCTGAACACTTTTTTCTATCCCTTAAGCTACTCCTCTTTCCGAGTTAGAGACTGATTTGTTACTTTTACCTACCATTGTTGAACTATCAGTGTCCCATCAGTCCTCTTCTACTTTCCTCACCTCGAATGAGTGCCGCCACTTCATTGAAACATGGAACCTCTTGTTTGCCTAAAATCTGGATTCTTACTTGGCCAAATTCTGGGTTAAGTCCAACAAAGAAGTCATAGATTCTATCCTGCTCAATAAAATCCTTTAGAAGAGCTGTATCATCAGGAGTTTTTATTACCCTATAATGATCAAACTCTTGCCACAATGACTTCAATTGGGTGACATATTAGTGACTATCTTATTCCCTTATTTTGCAGATCTCAACTTCATATACTTGAGCTGTGTCTCTAGCTTTGGAATAGGATTGTTGCATAACCTCCCAAATTAACTTTAGTCGTAGCCAACAAATGCATATGCCATTATGAGAATCTGTTTTATAGATACTATATTAGATAAATATCAAA
>JANIJH010000006.1:58508232-58519107 GCA_024520975.1 Erythroxylum areolatum | reverse complement strand
GTATTAGGCGATGACGATGTACATGTAGTAAGTGTTGAAAGATACAATGTAGACTTTCGGATTTTATGCAATGAAATAAGGAAAAAGTTAGTTTTAAATTATTGTGATTTTCTATTGATGCTTTATAAGTAAATTATGATACGATACAATGTGAAGTGAAGGTAGTGATCATTATAGCTCACCCTTATCGTAGGTTATGCATTGGAATGACTTTCGGGTGTTCCAATGTGTACCTGCGGTAAGGGAGCGCTACAACTTAAGTGGTCTTTCAATAGAGTCTACAATGCACAGCCTCGTGACAAAGTTTTGTAGCCATATCCCGTGGTTAGATGCCTCATAACATGCTATAAACTCCGCTACCATAGTGGAAGAAGCTATAAGTGTCTACTTAGCACTCTTTTAGGAAATAGCTCCTCCGACAAGTAGGTAGATATAGCCCAAAGTGGATCTCCTACTATCTTGACATCTAGCAAAATCAGAATCAGAATAATCAATGATCTTCAGCTTATTCAATTTTCTGTATGTGATCATATAATCTTTCGTTCTCTATAAGTACCGCATGACCCATTTGGCTACTTCCAGTGATCCAATCCTGGGTTATTTAAATATCTCCCTAACATTCCAATAATGTACACAATATCCAGACGTGTACAAACCTGAGCATACATTAGACTTCTTACAACTGAAGCATAAGGAATCTTCTGCATTTCCTCAGCTTCAAAGTCATTCTTGGGGCATTGACTTAAACTAAACTTACCTCCTTTAGACACAAGGGTGTCACCTAGTTTACAATATTGCATGCCAAACCTTTTAATTAAGTACCTTTTCAATATAGCTCTTTTGTGATAATACAAGAATACCTCGAGAGCATTCCCAATATATCTAAATCCCTAAAACAAAATAAGCGTTACCAAGATCTTTCATTTCAAATTTCTTTGATAGAAATATCTTGGTTTCATGCAATAAACCTATATCATTAGTGGCAAGTAATATGTCATCGACATATAAAGCCAGAAAAAAGTATTTACTCCCACTGAACTTATGGTATATACAATCATCAACGAAGTTCATCTCAAAACCGAACGAGATGACAACTTGGTGAAATTTATAATGCCATTAACGAGATGCCTGCTTAAGTCTATAGATGGATTTCTTTAGTTTGCAAACCATTTGCTTTACATCTCCTGATAAAAAGTTTTCTGGCTGCAGCATATAAATTGTCTCATCAATGTCACCATTGAGAAATGTTGTCTTAACGTCCATCTAATGTAACTCAAGATCAAAATGTGTCACTAATGCTATTATTATCCTAAAAGAGTCTTTTGAAGAAATCGGAGAGAAAGTCTCTTTATAATCAATGCCTTCTTTATGTATAAAGCACTTTGCAATAAGATGAGCCTTGTACCTTTCTACATTGCCTTTCAAATCCTTCTTAGTCTTAAATATCCATTTGCAACCAATAGGTTTTGCACCTTTAGGCAATGGTACAAGGTCACAAAAATCATTGTCCTTTATGGACTTTATCTCTTCATTCATGGCATCAATCCACTTTTGAGAGTTAGAACTTTCCATGGCCTGACAGAAGTTGATTGGGTCATCTTCCACCATACCAATGTCAACTTCAACCATCTGGAATTGCGCTTTTCCTCTCTTTAATGGATCTCCTTAATGGCATAGGTTCTTGAGGTTGTAGAGTTGTTCTTCTGGAAAGAGTTGTCAAATTTGGGGAGGAGTTTCCATGACATTGTCTTGATCCGAAATTGCTTCTTGATTAATGTCAGGAATGGAAACCTGACCCTAATCATTGTCAAAAGTAATTAGGGGAATTTCAACATGTTCCTCTTTGACAACAAAGTCCTTAATCCTTTCCCCCTCACAAACTCAACATCCTCAAAAAATCAGGCATTTCCTTTCTCAAAATTTTCCTTAGTAGTGGGACCATAAAACTTATAACCCCTGGATCTTTCAGAATATCCAATAAAGTAACAAATGATAGTCCTTGAATCCAGTTTCTTTTCATTTGACCTATAAGGCCTTGCCTCAACTGGACATCCCCAAATGTGCAAGTGCTTTAAATTAGGCTTCTTGTCGGTCCAAAGTTTATAAGGGATATTATCAATTGCTTTAGTTGGAACTCTGTTGAGTATATATGATGTAGTATTTAGTACTTCTCCCCATAGTGATTCTGACAAGGTAGAATGACTAATCATACTCCTTACCATATCCTTGAGCGTTCTGTTTCATCTTTCAGCAACACTATTCATGCTAGGCAAACCTAGTATAGTATATTATGGGACGATACTGCATTCCTCTAGGAATTTAGCAAACGGTCCTAGACGTTGTTCACCTGAACTGTCATATCTGTCGTAGTACTCACCACCACGATTAAATCTGACACTTTTAATCATTTTGTTGAGTTGGTTCTCAACTTCAGCTTTAAAGTTTTTGAACACGTCCAAAGGCTGTGATTTGTCATAGATGAGATAAAAGTAGCCATATCGCGAGAAGTCGTCTATGAAAGTTATAAAATACGGTTGATCATTCCAAGACGCTATAGGGAATAGTCCACAAATATCTGTATGGATAAGTTCTAAGACGTCTGAAGCCCTATTGGCACCTAATCTCCTGACATTTGTTTGTTTTCCCTTAATGCAATTAACACGATTAGAAAAATCTGTGAAATCAAGGGGATCGAGAATTCCTTTAGACACAAGTCGCTCAATTCTCCTTTCGGAGATGTGACCTAATCTCTTGTGCCACAACGAGATAGAATTCTCTCCGATTAATTTTCGCTTTAAACTTCGTGTACCCACATGTAAGGCTACATTAAATGAAGCATTAGTGTCAATTATATATAGATTATCGTAACCTGATAAAGAACCAACACCATTCAAATTTGAATTTTGAAAGAGACTAAATATTCCATTTCTAAATGAACAACAATAACTCGATTTGTCCAAAGCAAAAATATAAATCAAATTCTATCTAAAAAATGGTACAACGAAAGTCTCAACTAAATCCAAATAAAATCAACAATAATCTAAAAGTCCCTATTGCTTCGACTTCTACCGACTTACCATCTCCTACATAAATGTATCTTTCTCCATCACTTGGTTTTTAGCAACTCAGGCAACCCTGCATAGACAGATTGATGCGAGTTGTTGCACCAGAATCTAACCGCCATATCTGTCTAGGTACCGAAGTCCAATTAACCTTAAAACAAACCTAAATAAGAAGCATACCTTTCTTTGCATGCCATGCGTGATAATTGGCACACTGCTTCTTTACATGATCTTCAGCTCCACAGAAGAAACAGCCTTTTGGATTTTCTTCCTTATGTTATTTCTTTTGTGTTGCCAAAATCGCATCTTCCTTAGTTTTGTTTCTTTTGTTCCTTTTGTTCTTAGATGTTGTGGCTAAATCAGCACTTTCTGCCTTATCATGCTTCGACCTTTCCTCTTCTTGGACACAATGTGAGATAAGTTCATTAAGAGACCAAGTCTCTTTTTGATAGTTATAGCTCACTTTTAATTGACTGTACTATGCTGGAAGAGATATCCAAACCAGATGCACTAACAAGTCTTCGAATAATTCCAACTTAAGCGCCTTTAATTTTGAAGTAATGTGAGACATTTCCATAATGTACTCTCTTATGTTTCCTTTTCCTACATAACTCATTGAGCTAAGCTTTGCTAAAAGTATACTTGTTTCAACCTTTTCATTTTTGGTAAATCTTTTCTCAAGATCCTCAAAGAAACCCTTAGCCATAGTAATCTAATCAAACATAGTGCCCTGAAAAGCTTCTAGAATGGCATATTTCATGATCATCAAGCTCATACGATTTGACCTTTCCCACTTTTCCATCTCCCTTTTTTGATCTGAGGTACTCTCACCAATAAGTGGATCGAGTTGATCTACTCATAAAGCAACATCCAAGTCCATGAATCCGAGAACAATCAAAACATTCTCCTTCCATGACTTAAAATTGGTGCTATTAAGCATAGGAATTGAATTAACATTAGCAAAGATATTTGCAGCAAAACCAAGAAATGAACAGAGAACAAAGCAAACAAAATCTAATTACTCATATAACAACACTATAATATGCCAAATTAATTATATACAGATAATAGTAGGGCCCCATCACAAGATACGTTGCACAACATTAATATTTAGTCTTTGGACAGAAATACTAATTTGTAAATGCTATCTTGGTGTAGTGATCAAACATTGGCAATAAGGCATGTCAAACAATAAACCTTTCTTTGGACTGATTTAATGTTCATATATTATATTGAATAATGCCACACATTTACCACCATAAGTGTATATACAACTCAGGCCAAATATTAACTTTCCTTTGGACTAGTCCATATTCACATGAATAATATACACACAAAACTTTTTAACATTCTAAGTTAAATTAATTTTTATAATAGAGGTTGCTTTGACAACATGTTGCTTCAATTAATTTAATTTCAAATGCTATATATTTCTTGAAATTAATAAAATCTAATATTCAAATACCAAATTTTGCATAAGCTGTATGAAAGCGTCATAGCTTCAATTTCTTAATGCTACGACATTGACAATCCTGTCAGTTCTAATCAAGAATTTGGTCAAAAATTTTACAAATTAAATAAAAAATTATAAAATTTGGACCCTAAAACTCATCATAATATTAATCCATAACATGCATACTAACAAGTATAAATCTAAAACTTTCCAAGATACTAAAACCTTAGGGTTATTTATGATCTTTATATGATGGTTAAAGTATAAACCTAAATACTTTAGTTTTTGGTTATTATCCAATGGTTGATGTATAAAACCAAATAAATCCAATGGTTAACGTAACAACCATCACGACTTTATTACAAAAGTAGAAGAACTTTATTGGTTATTGGATAAATAAGAAAGACCTTTGAAAGTAACCTTCGGAAAAATCCAATCATAATTTGAATTTGAATCCAAAGCATTGAACAGTTAAGAAAAAACAAAACATATCCATAATGTTCCTCGTTTCTTTATATCAATCAACATTAAAACAACCATCGCGATAAAGCTTTTGAGAACCACCTTTCCAGATTACTGTCATCGCATGATTTCTTCATTTTTCTTAATACCGTAAAAAACAAAGCCTGATTTTTTAAAAAACAACCAGATCCATAAAACCAATCAAATCCATAAATAGAAACAATTTCAAGATTAAGGAAGACAAAAAGAAAACAACCATTCCTGATGACCCAATTATGAACTTGCTTTGATACCACTTGTAGGGTTTAATCTCTTTTAAAGACATGATTTGTTCATATCAAATCATTAAAAATCAAATAAAAGCAGAAGCATACCTGAATCCATTGTGAAATCTGCACTGGAGTCTTGTAGTTTTTCTTCCAAATTAGAGTGTAGCCTTTTTTTCTAGAGTTTTCCCTAACTCTCTATTTTCTCTCTGATGATAGGATGTCATAAAAGAATTAAACGTACGTTTAATTTGGAGACCATAACTACTTATATTAGGGTAAAACCCTAATATAATATCTCTAATTTCTATTTTGGCATATCATAAAACTAGATATTATAAACCCGGTCTCTACACATATAAAGCCACACTTAAAATAGATGCATGAAGCGCAAAATACCATAAACATATTAGACCACTTTAATTAATTGGGCTCAACTTTATATGATGGCCTTTATATACAACAAATACATATAAGTCCACATGTTTGATTAAAAATCCTTACAGTTGCATCAAAGGTTTCCAACCTATATACCATCAAAGTGGTTAATAAAACATATCATCCATAATTATAGGTGGATTTCTTATGTTTTATGTTCGAAATTATGAAAATTAGTAGTTCATTATCTATCACTATCATATAAAGAATTCAAAAAACTAATTTAATATAATAATGATTGAACTTCTTATAGTTAAAGTTCATAAGTAATTTAATAAATTTAAATAATTAAAGATTAAAGGAATTGGTCACCAAAGGTCAAACCAAAATCACATCGTTTTATGAAATTGAAAACCTAATTACCCAAACAGAGGACATAAATTGAAAACCTCTCCCATTGAAAGAGTCTCCAGATGCTTTCTAATTAGGCCCAAACCATCGAATTCAATCTTTTTCTTCGAGTTGGTATGGGTTCCTTTGTCTTGCTTCTCACCTTTTCTTCTTCTTTTTATCTTTGGTTGTTGTTCTACAATAGGTAGTCATTAGCTTTCTTTTGGAGGAGTCATAGATCACTCCCATCCTAAGTGAAAGCTAACCTCGAAGTATGAATTTACTTTATTCTTTTATATTAACTCAGTGTGTTGTTACTTAATCCAGATTTTCAACTAGTAGTTAGAGATCATAGGTTCTTGTTTTGGAGAGACAACTTCAATCCCCAGTCTTCATTAAACTCTTTATGTAAGTCTTCCCTCTTTGTAAATTTGTAGTTAACTGCTCTAAATTTGATATGCTCATCTACTTGGATTTCTTGCATTTGTTTTTTTGTGTGATTTCTGCATCTTATTGATTACCTAGGGCTGGCTTTAATGTTTCTGTACTTCATTTTGTTTTGAATTCCAACATAGTAGCTCTTTTCTTATTTGATGAGGGTCTCGGGGGACCCAACTATTTTTATCAAAATAGTGATTTTAGAGGAAAGCACGCTTAATTATACATCCCCTAAACATAGTACATACACATTTAACATTCTTAACCTTATCATATAAAGTAGTCTTAGTTAATAGATCATAAAATTAACATTGCTAGATTGTTGGAACATTCAAATAAAAAGTCTTCTATTCTTAAAGATGTTAGATCACATATTAATATGTGGAATCTACTCTAGGTTTTATTTATCTTTAAGGGTGAGTACAAACATATGTGCTTGTGTAGGGGATTTTTGGTTAGTTAAAAAATTAAGTTCCGATGATCTTTGCTTCTTCTATTAATATTTTGTTAATTTTATATAACTTCATATAATTTTTCACTTCATTATTAAATTGTACACTCTGCTTTTATATTGATTATAGCTATGATTTTTTTATTGACTTTTCAAAATAAAATTGTTAACATAAGTTCATTGGGAAATGTCAAGGTAGAAAATAGTTTCCGATGGCAGAAATGAGCTCCGATGGGAGGAATATGGTAGAATTCTCCTTGATGAAGAAAATCGATGCACAACAAGTCTTCTCATCTAAGTCCAATCACCGTTTGTTTTCAATGGTCGATCTTCTTCTTTAAGATTTTTAGTATCATCTGAATTACCTCTCTCTTTTTATTATATAGATCTCATTTTCTGTTAGGAAGCTATTAGATGAACGTGTGATTGTATATACCATGTTTTGTATAAAGATTCCTTAAATCTTCAAGAGAACATAAATGAAAATGGAGCCAGTGGCAATGTCTCGATGGTCTATACATGATTAGGAAAATTGGTTATTTTGGAGCAGTCATTGATTGCACAATTATGTCTATTCAATAGGGTATGCAAGTGATCGAATTGTTCCTTATACCATTTTATTTAGCTATTTAAGTTCTATATTGTCTGTTTCTTAGGTGAAACTTATAGTACGTGCGGTTCAATTAGTTTAGTGATCCATACTATATTTAGGAAATCCTTCATTGTATCTTTTGCTAGTTTAGTTAAAGTCAAGGAGTTGTTGGAAGAGGGTGTCAATAAAACAACATCAAAAGGAAGATCTTTGACTATTTCAATTAATGTCTTCGAATGTGCAAGGAGTCTTCTTGGGAATCCAGACATAGAAAACTCATTTACCTTATCTACCGAGTCTCATGTCACTAAGAATCTAAAAAAATAATTATTTCTTTTCCTTTTCAATGGAATAGACATGAAACTTTATTTACTGTTTTTTAGTAAGAATTGTTAAACTTATAATTAAAATTTTATATTATTTACCATATATCATTATATTATATTTCTTACCATATATCAATATTTTTCCTGTAAGAATCATATAATATTATATTACAATCTTCATGTTAAAAGTATATGAAAATTTTGTGACACCATATAAAATTGTCAAATCATTTAATTTAAAAAATAAAAATAAAAAGTATAAATATATGTAATATTAATTAATTTTGAATTTATAGTTTCATAAATTATTGAAATGATTTGAATTTTTTGATAGCTAAATTTATTTTTAAACTTAAAATCATTGTTAATAATATTAAATTTTCTTAACTATGATATTTAGTCACAAAATGATTAAGTAAAAGTTAGTTATTTTATAATTATAAATAAGAGAGTGATTTTTTTATTTAAGCTTTTGGTGATGATTTAAAAAATTCATCGCCAAAAGTCCTGTTTTTCACGACGGTTCACAAAGTTGTCACCAAAGGTTCAACCTTTAGCGATGTAAATGTTAAACTAGCACAAAAGAATGAGCCTTTTGCGATGATTCCTATAAAGCATTGCCAAAGATTTGCACCGTGCGACGATTCTGTAAAATGTCACGAAAAGGTAAACTTTTGGTGTTGTTATTCACAATTGTTGCAAAAGCTGACATTTAGCGACTATTTTGAAATCATGGCCAAATAAAACACAACCAAAGGTCACCTTTGTTGTAGTGCAACTCTGAAGAAAAAGTTAGGGAAGCATTTAAGTTGCACCATTTGAAGTTAGGATCTCCATTCTAAAGGAAAATAACTTCTTTTCTATAAATTGGGTAATTCATCAGGATGCCTTTGCCATTACCACAACGTTCCTCTTTACTAGTAGACAACATATCTGGTGGGAAAACTCGTCAAAATGTACTAGAACTCTTGCACTTCCCTTTCGATAACTAACACACAAGTATATTCTAGAATGACCAAATAAAGGAATCACCATATCCACAAAGACACTTTCAAAAGTTGTGGATGTGAACTCTCCAACATCATAGACAACATGTGTGATCTTTAACCAGCCATGTCTAGTAGAAATTTAACATTTACTATACGGAGAAAATGAATTCTAAATTACAATCAAAATTAGCCAAACAAGACACTCGAGGTATTTCCTGGATGGTTAGGGGGATGTTAAAGCTTAGGGATGTGGTTTACCCAGTCATGAAACATAAAGTAGGGGATGGAGAGGATATTAGGATGTGGTTTCAAAACTAGGCTGACTCAAGTCCTTTATGGCTTCAGGAGGATCTTCAGGAACTTAAAAGTCGAATTCCTAAAAGGGTGATGATTGCTTGGATTTGGAAGGAATGGGATCGATTATCTTCCCAATCGCATTTTCACATTCTAGATGAGTTGTTTCATACAAGCCCAACTGTGGGAATGAAGGATGTAGTGGTCTGGACTTTACACTCAAGTGGGAGGTTTACTAATAAGTCAGCGCATTTTCTTCTACAAACACCAACTCTAATAGTGCCATGGCAAGACATTGTATGGACCAAAGTAATATGCCCTAAGGCGGCTGTTTGTCTTAGGTTGGTGACCAAAAACCGATTACGAACCAAGGATAGGTAGTTTAGGTCCTTTGATCCTATTTGTGTTTTTATGTAAAATGATTATTGAATTGAGAAATAATTTGTTTTTTGAATGTGAGTATAGTAAGTCGGTGTGGAGCATAATGTTGGTGTTGCTTCAATTCCCTAGAAATTTGTATATATGGGATGAGGTGTTGGATGATATTATTCGGTATGCTAGACATGGTTACCCGCATGGGTTCTTAGTCAAGACCGCTTTCCAAATGGTCATCTATTACTTTTAGAGGGAGAGGAACACGAGGATCTACAAGAATGAGGCTCGGCATAAATCCGAGCTAACTATTGTGATTGTTAATGTCATTAGAGAAACAATAATGGCCCATAACAAGCAGGATAACATGAGCAATGATCTTAGATCACTTTGGTTACTTTAACTTCTTGATGTATTGATTGGATAGTTGTTGGTTCATGGTTGATTTCCTAGTACTGTAGGTGTGTTTTTGACATAAGGACATTTGTAGCTGGATCTTGTATAAGTTTTTACTTTTGTTAATCTATATTCCGCTTAATTCTAAAAAAAACTTATTGAGGGTCTAATATATTCGATGAGAGATTCTCATTTTCAAATTTATTCTCATCCAAACAATTTGAGCCACATAAATTAGAAAGGAAGGTAGAATTCATCTACTAAAGGAACTAATAGAAAGTATAATAAGGACTAATTTTATAGACATTAATGTGAAAATAAGTTTATCTACATATATACCTTCTTCACAGAACCAACATTATAAACATGCATTTTTCATAAAGTTTCCCATAGTAGATGATAATATGAAACACGTCTTTTTGTCCCTATATATCTTTCACCGAAATAATCCTTAATATGTTTCTCACATCAAACATATAATAGGGTTATTTTTAAGTAATGCAGGAGAAAACCAAGTCTTAGGAAACTATTCTTGACAACAATTTATCATGCTAAATGAAAAGAAAAAAATAATTTAATCCTATAAAGTAAATCTAGAAATGTAGGTTCTCTCTAATTTTAGCAAAAAAAAGTAAAAAGTAAAAAGTAAAATAAAATATTTAATTAGAACAAGTAACAGTTATTAACACTTCACACTTACCTAATTGCCTATTAATCCAAGTAAAAAATCATTCAAGAGTCCACCTGTCATTAATTACAAAAATTTTACATTTCTATTACTTAGGTTACTAACCACTACACATAAATTTAGATGATGGACCCTAGAAAATCATAGGGTACGACTCACAGAAATTTATCATAGAGTTTAAAATTTGCTTGTGGTGGTAGTGGTTAAGCAAAGAAGGAGGCAATAGAGGACCATATTGTCTTCTTCTTCTTCGATTATCGCAAAAACTAAGAGATTTAAGAGAAGATTAAGGAGACTAAAGAAGAGAAGAAATGTGAA
>JANIJH010000006.1:58497298-58508132 GCA_024520975.1 Erythroxylum areolatum | reverse complement strand
CTAACTCTAATTTGTAAAAATAGTGATACAAAGTTCAAACTTTCAATTTTTTTCTAAAATTAGCTTGTTGTTCACCTCATATTTAACGATACAGACGTGGTATACTTCATTACCAGACCCATTAGCCCTATGGCCTATTCAAGCTATTTCAGATTATATATTAAATTTTTTAAAAAATAATTATTTAAATTATTGAAAAGGAGCAATCTTGGACATTTTTCTATAGGGAGTGAGTGAGCAACTATATAAGTTTTATAATGAAACAAATTTGCTTTTTAACAAGATCTAGTTTATTTTAAGGCATACAAAGGGGCATCTCAAATGAAAATGTCGAGAAGTCATACATAAAAGCCTGACAAGTTATGATGTTTCTCTAAGCCTTCTTCTAACGAGGACTGCCACTAATAACCAACCATATGACTATTGTAAAAACATGTATATGTGAAGAAGTAAAGGAAGTTATCACCTTTGAAGTTTCTATAGTTTTTAATTCAATTGTAAGAATTTTACTGTAATCAATGTTTACTAAAACTAAAGGAGAAGTGGTTATGAATAAGGAGAACAAAGCCAACCTACTCGGACCTCTTATAAAGCAGCTTTTTAAAATTAAGGCTTCATCTTGGTGGGAATTTCGAAGAAGAGCATAAAAAATTACAAGTAGTTAAGGTCAAACCATTCAATTCTACTAAAAAATAGATGTGGTAGTTCTAAACTACCTAATGAAGGTTTTAGGACAAATTGCAAGGTTGCTTCTAAAATCATTTGAGGTTTTTTCCTTTGATAAATCATTGATCAAAAATTTGAATGATATTATTGAGCAATTTGCCACTTAAGCTCTTTAAACTCTTTGTATTGAATTCATGGAGATTGGAATTGATTTCTCTACTAATACTGCCATTCCTTCCGAAGGCTACACTTGCATAGGTATTGGTGGGTATCAAAGATGCTGTTCGCCCTAATGTCAAGGAATTTGATGCAATTTGTAGGTCAATTGATATTGTTGTTAGCAAATTATTATTTTATTTTAAAATTTTAATTTAACTTAGCCTTAATAATATGTGTTGCGTCTAATCGGTCTCCTGACATGGTGTATCATATAAGCATCATTAACCGTGGAGCTAACGTAAGTTATTTTCATAAAAAATAAAAAATTGAACATTTTATTATCGTTTTTAAAAGTTTGGATTAGTATTATAAAATTAAGTAAAATTTAAGCTTTTTAAATAATTTACCCAAAAATAAGAAAGAAAGTGAGAAGTGTATTGACAATAAGTTTTACTAACAATGACAACATAAAATTTTGTGCTTTTATAATAATGTTACAATTTCAAAATAAGAAACCACAACTTTTGTAAACAATCACATTTTAATGAGTTAATTTTATATTTTTAATAATTATAAAAAAAGGCACAAGAAAAAATTTAATGTAGTATGTGAATAGAAAGTAAATTATTTCATTATTAAAAACAACTATAGAATATTAGTTAAACTCAAATAATTAGCCATTTGAATAAAATTTTTTTGCTCCTGTAAAGAACTCCTAAAATTATATAAACTCTAATCTAAAGCCATTTGAGTCCCACCTTGGAGCTAATTAAACTTCAATAACATTTCTTCACAACTCCAATAATTATAATAAGCCCTATACTCAATTTATCACAATTAACCCAAAATTCAATAATGTGAAGTTAATTTTCACATACCTAAGCTTAAAATCCAATGTCAATGCTCTAATATCATAAAAGTCAATAACACAACTTTCTTGAAGGATGTAAAATGCCAAAGATGTGTTTGAAATCTCTAACAACCACTATAAATCAAACGGCCACTAATTTCTCTCAATAAATGTAAAAACTTGATGTTTGGAGGCTAAAGTTATGGTTAAAAAGATATGTTTTGTGCTTAAAGAATGGATTTAACATTTTACTTTGTAAAGTCAAGATTGGGTCAAAAATCTAAGTTGAGAGGTAAGGAGAAGAAGGGTTTAAGGTTTTGGGGAGGAAAAATAACGTGTTTGCTATTTATATAGGTAAGTGTCAAGACGAGACCAATGTTAGACATACATTATAACCAACATCAATTTTGTTTGTTAACTTAAGAAAATTTGCACTCCTAAGAATAATTGCAGATACATTTCTCATACCACCATAGATTCTGATCTATTTCTCATAAATGATTGCTCACTTATAAGACTAGGTCCAAATGTACTTCCTATATTGACATTAGTTTAATTTTGTCCATAAACACACTATATGCTTGTATCACCTTGAAGATCAGCATTGGTTATGCTCTGCAACTTCTAATGCATGCTTGAACTCAAATTTTTCCATCTTCTTTATGTTATATCTCCTCCACACGACCTTTGGCTCATGAATTATAATATGTATACATGGTTAAAAAAATAAAAATGTTAAAACACATATCAAACCAAATTTAACAAAGAAATTATGTTAAAAACACTAAAACTAATGGAAAATTTTAAAAATTTCAACCTCCAACACTTAAACATGGCATTACCCTTAATGAAAAATAATTAAGATGTGAATTTTAATCAAATATGATAGTTAAGGTTAAGAATTCTCCCATATATCCATATAAGTCTGGTATGGTAAAACTCCAAGAAATTCTATAGAAGTTTGCCTACAAATAAAATAAGCATTAGTAAGAAAATAAAAATAAAGAAAGTAAAATACAATAAAAGAAAGTTAGAGTCATTGGATTGTCATTAAACAAACACTTCTTTAATATCTACCTGGACTTCCCTTTTAGCTCTTCACTCATCTCAGATCACCATTTGGATGAGTTTGATTCCTTTACTTCACGTAACACAGAGAAGAAAAAGAGTTAGTAGGATATGGTTTTTATTCTCCGAAGGGTGCATATCGCTAATGAGGAGGCAAGACCTTAAAGTACATGTTAGGTACTTCTCTAGTAGAAGGTAGTGACTTTAACTAACCTTTTAACCTAAAAGCACTATCACTATTTGCTTGCTCCTCCTCTTAATCCTTAAGTCCTAAGGCTTTACTTATTTTCCCTTAATCATCAGGGACCTCATGTATACTAAGGCTTACAAGTCCATCACAAAGTAATCCTCATCAAGGATAAACTTTCCTCTAACAAAATCAATCATATCCTCTAATAACCAAGAATGGTCTCTTAAGAATTATAGGGATCCCCACATCATACTTCGTATCCATCACAAGAAAATTGGCAAAAAAGAAAAATTTTCTACTTTTATAAGTAGGTCTTCCATAACCTTAATCGAGTGCTTGATGACACAATCCAGTAGCTAAAGTGGCATGTTCTTTGAATTGATCTCCCCTATTACTAGGTTCTAAAAAGTGAATGAAGGTAAATTACATAAATATTGAAGAATTTAAAATCACTATTTTTTCAAGGAATAGTGAAACTCCTTGTATCCTTCAACTTTAGAGGTAATTTCTTATCTATGATGGCATTGCACTCTTCTATTAAAAACACTATATTATACTCCTCCAATTTATTATTATTGGAGATAATCTCCTTCAAAAACTTTATATAACTATACATTTGAGCTAATGCTTCAAGGAATGGTATGTTGATGTTCAATTTCCTGAAGACATTAAAAAATTTATTGAATTTATCATTATTCATCTTTGATTTCATCATCTAAGGATATATAATTAGCGACATATGAGGCCTCATATAGGACTTCTATTTATTACAGTGTTGATTAAAGATGAAACTACCACTAGTTCCATTTTTTTGTTATCTACTTCATTCTCCAAGTCAACACTAATGCTAGACAAATATGAGACTAGTACGGGTATACAACTATTTCTTTCTTTCTTGAATTGCTCCTCAACTTTTTATAACTCCCTCATGTCCTCTTCTTTAGTAACATTAGATTTAAGTGACACCTAAACATAATGTCTAACACCTGATCTCTATGTTTTACCCTAGTGTGACTTGAAATCTTTCTTTGGCATCTTTCATCTCACTAATTTAACCAATTGGCTCATTTGTAGCTCCAGATTATAAATGAGGGCAACATTAAATTGCACCATTTTTTCAACTTTATTAAGTTTTCCTCTCATGGTAGAAATAAATTATTTCATCATCTTCTCCAAACCATTGTTCTATAGTGGTTATTGTTGTAACAGAGGTCTATTTCAGAAACCAAGTAGTCCCATAGGTATGTCAGCTCTAGCTATTCCTGCTCCTTCTATAAAAAGTTTGGGTAATTCCTTTAACCTAAACTATATATGTTAGAGATGGGCCATTCCTCATCGCCCTCATCGCCTACTTTCTGCCATAAGCAGCCATTTAGTTAGCTTCCTCATCATTATTCGAGGGTACCTTGACATTTACACATGCATAGGCTAGGTTCCTATACATGCCACACTAGTAGCACTCCTCTCTACTTCCCATGTCTCAGTGTAAGATCATCTTTATCTGAATCAAAAGATCTATTAATTATATGGTTTCATCTCACGAAAGGATTCCTGGAATTCCCCTTAACCACATTGGTTGATGAATTTCTTTCTGAGGTCTCAATGATCTTCTTAACCTCCTTGATAGTGTTTGTATGAATTGTTCTTTGAGTTGCGGCGTCTACTATGGTTTGATATGTCATAGTAAAGTCCTCATTGAAGAATTGCATCACCAATTGCAAGGAATGCTAAGGATGCAAACACTACTTAAGAAAAGGCCTATATCTCTTCCAAGCCACATGCTTCTCATTCTTTATTTGTAATGTTTTATATTGCATCATCGGTTCAATAGTCTTGTATGAAGGGAATATGAACATATCGTAAACTCAATCCTACTCTTTAAAAAAGTCGACCATGATTGAGATTAACCATATCCTTGCCTCGATCTTTTTTGCAATATCAAAAGCACCCTCATCCTCAACTTATCTTTTGTAAGGCCACTAATTATTGTATTTTGTCACTGAAAAAAACTCCTTGATGAATGTGATCATGTCTTCATAAGGTGATCCACCAAAGTTCAGGAGTGTGTGTAGATGTACCTGCTTAAGTTCATAATTCCTTGCCTTTTGATTCAGTTTTAAGAGACTTGCACTAATCATTAGCAATTGGATGCCCTCATGCATATCCTTTATGGTTGTTTCTATATATCCACAACTAGATTATCTAGTTATGTATTTATCTCTTCTCTCTTTATTACTATGTTCTTTCTATAAGATCATTCAATTTTAAGATCAAATTGAAGTAAAAATCTAAGCTTTTACTCTAAGATCTCCAATCCTACATTAACTACTTGAAACAAATGAAAGCAATTAAAAGCAATAGAAAATAAAAATAAAATGAAACTAAATTTAACAAAATAACAATCATTGTTTCCTAAAGATGTTGCCAAAAAAACTGGATTTACTCTATGACTGTAAGACTATAGAGTCAATTATATATAGTTTATTAAATTGAAGTTATAATTGAAAATTTAAGTGAAGTTTGGGCTTCTTTTGTAATTAACCCTATAAATATAGATATCTAATTATTATATATTGAAATTTGCAATCTTTCATGATTACACAAAAAAATTCAAATATAAATATCTAATTCTTATATATTAAAATTTGTAATCTTTAATGATATTAATTTATGTATATACGTAACTCATATTAATAAATTTCTTGTTCATATATGATTTATATAAAAATATAATTATTTAATATAAAAAGAGAATAATTAGTCATATGCTTATCTTATTTATTTTTAGGGTTAAATATATTACGATTCCTTGTTTTTTTCATTTAAGTCACTATGTTTTAAATTTTATCACTTTCCCTTATAATTTTTTTTATATTTTCAAACAACTCAATTCATCATAATCCATTAGTTTTTCTTTTTTTTTTCCTATATAGAACGGAATATTAAGAATAATATAATTAAAATTCATGAATTCTAATTTGACATTATTTTGAAGTTATAAATTAAAAAACCTAACAAAATATAACGGAATAAATTATGTAACAAAAATGAAATAATAATTATGAAGTTATCAGAATTAAAATGAGAATTTCAAATCACTTGAGAAACTATTATATTAATATTTTTAAATTATTTAACTAATAGTTTACTTGTTTAGTAAATACTTGAATTTTAAAATAAACAATTGAAACTGTTTATAAATATTTTAAATTACCAAACAGGCGCCAGCATATTTCTACTCTAATATTGTAGCGTACTGAAGCTAGTCCCAGCAGTTTCATGAGAAATCTATAAAACCCGGTTATGCAAAGGGTCTCCCAAATTCAAACTATTGGATCTAAAAACAAACGACTGAAGGTGTAATCTTGCACGGCTAGCAGCAGCAAGAGACTCTTCATCTCGCTTTTCTCTCGCAGCAGTAACAGCAGCAACATAAGCTTCTCTTGCTCTTTCCATTTTTTGGATCTTCATGTCATCTAAATCGTACTGCACAAAGCAATAAAGCTTTCATAAATTGGAATAAATGCTTAAGCAACACATACAAATAGGCAAAACATCAAAGTGAAGATATTTTCTTAATGTTTGCACTCCCTTAGTGCATGTTCTATAGGCATATAAACTGCAATTCACAACAAAATTGGGATATGGAAGAAGTTGGTGAAACAAGGCAAACATAAATAGATCAGGCACGTGTAAGGTGGGAGCTACAAGCTTACTATATCTGGGAGACAATCCAAATGGCAAGGTTTGACATCATAATTCTCAGCGTGTGTCACACAATCATTCTTCGACAATTCTTTAAATAACATCACAAGTGATGATATGCCCCCTTGGACAGAATCTAACTCATCTTGGAGCTTCTCTACTCTCTTACTGGATGTCATTGCTTCCCACTGTATCTTCTCTAAGGAGGCTTGCTTGTCTGCAAGCTTAATCTGTATTAAAAAGACCCATTAATTGCAGAGACTAGAAATGATCTCAAGTTTCTTTGTATTTATACAGCTTCATAACTGAATTCTAGAGCGAAATATGTTATGGAAGTTGCATTAATCATATGCAAATCATAATACTTCACTAACAAAAAGAAACTCTTGTGTCAGAATATTTTAAATCAAGATTGACAGGAAAAGAAAGACAAAGCACTAGGAGGGTACAGTTTATACCTATTTCAATACAGTGGGTTCTAGGTTCAAAAATCAACAATAATCCTGGTAGGGTCTGTTATAGTAATCATCTATAGAATAGTTCATCTATAACCAAACTGGATATTGGAATAAACATTAAGAATGATGCACATTACTGAGTAATTTTGCCTTCGAATCCACATTTATAGCCTCCACCAAGGCACTGCAATCAGACTGTGACTGCATCATGCAACATCACCATCTACTTACATTAAACAACACTCGTGATCCACCAGTAACATGATCGATGGAAGCTATTGGGGCATCCACAATTTAAGAAAGTTCAAAAGCAATGATATGAACCTTTGTATCATGAAGCTGTTGCTGAGTCATCTTAATTAAGGAGTTCTTTTCTGCAGCCTCTTGTTTCAGTTCATTGAATTTTGTGTGGACTGAATCTGTCTGGCTCTTTGAAGCCTCTGCTAATTTCAAAAGTTCATCTTTCTCCAATAGCTTCTTTTGTAGATCCTCCACTTGCTTCCTCAACATGAAAAGCTCGTCCATGTCCTTTTCGGTAGCCAAAGAATCTGAGGAATAGATTGAGAACACATCACCATCTTTATTGTTGCTAGCATACTTACCATGTTCCTTATATCCGAGGTCATTTTTCTTCTTCATGGGCATAGACTCAGTTGCATTCCTCCCTCTGGGATCAATCATCTTAGATGCATTAGAAAAGAATAAAGATTAGCATCCATTCGACTGTCATATAATGCTATATAAAAATTGTCGTGCCCCATTTAAAAATCAGTTTCAGATGGAAAGATTATTCAGAGACAGGGTAATGACAATAGAGTGATACAGATTATCATGATCATAACTTATAAAGTATTTCATTCAACTTGACGAAGCCTCCTATGGATGCAGCACATAAACGTCAAAGTATTACACAAAGCCCTGGTTAAACTTGAAGTCAAGATTGGTAGGATGCAAAAGCACAATTGCTTAGTTCATATAACCAGTGTTTGCAAAACAGAACAAGGAAGTGAATCAGGACTTCAAACACGTCAGTACAATTTTACAAGGTTTTTAATTCACCACACTAATACTATGTCTTATAAGGTCACCGTAAGCAGAAAAATGGCAAGCAAAAGATTTAACCTTCTGTTGACTTTTAAACACTTCTTATACAATTTACGAGTAAGGTATCAGGAATGAGATGCAATAAATAAACACAAACCATTCTAATTCAAGATTCTAGGGAAAAAAAAAACATTGATGTCGGACGCCATTGAGATTCAGTGCCAGAAAAGAAACGGAGCATCTAGATATATTTACTAGTTTACAAGAAATAGTCTTTTAATGAAGAAGTTGGACATAATTGGACAGAACTACCAGTCACATTAATTCAATACTAGTAAGGGATGGATACGGCTACGTGGAGACCTCATATATCCCGCGTATCAGTGAGAATTTTACCAGTCACATTAATTAAAATAATTACACAAAACCACATTCCTTTGCATCCAACATATTTGTTAAACATTTGATGGGCAAGTCTTAACAATTTGAAAATCCCATATAAATGAACTTCAAAACTCGTGACCAACCAGGTTTATAGCCTTCTACATATTAAGAAAAAAAACATAATGAAGAATCAAGCCAAGAAGAGACAGAGAATGTAGTGAAAGTACTTTTCGGGACAAGGAATCTCTAGAAGGAGTCCTGGTGTAGATCATGGAAGCTCTCCTCGTGAAGGAGCTGTTATTAAGCTTGCGATCCTTCTTCTAAAAGAAGAGGAAGAGTGTAAGCAAGCATATAATACAATACAAGAGAGAAAGACAGAAGATAACGTACAAAGAGGGATTCGACGAGAGGAAACATCTGGACGAGATCGTTGTATAGTACGGGATCCACAGCACCGGCGGATGTTGCACTGGCGGAGAGCCATGATTTGAGGCCCGAATTCTCTTCTTGCTCGTACATTTGATTTCGGTGACAGTGAAAGTTGTGAGAGGGAGCCTTCCAGTTTGAAGTTGAACAACCGTAACACTAAATTAAAAAATTTTATTACCATAATGCCCCTGTTGATCTACTCCTTTCCCCCCCGTGTCGCCAACAAGCCATTAGACGCTTACCGTTTTGGGGTTTGCGTAAAATATCTCAAGTATCTTAATTTTATGCAAGTGCATGGTTTACATAAATCAAAATTTTATCCCCAAAAATTTATAACATTCATCAATTTAGCACGAAGAACCAATGAAAGTAGACATGTTTTCACTTTCTTTGGATGAACCACTTGTAAGTTAGATTGTAAGTAGAAAGATGTCTTCCATACTTGACTTTTAACAAAGAAACTGATAGTAGATCGACCAAACATATAACTTCCAGTCACAAATGCATTGGTTTTAAAACATAGAGAATGAGAAAAAAAGTATAAATGGCGTAACTTAGCACCTGATGGTAGAAGAAGAAGAAGATTTTGTTAGACTATTTTATGTCCTATGTAACTTATAGTTTGAGTACCATAAAAAGTACCTAAAATAATGATTATTGGGTATTAAATAATAGGTCTTAAATGGATCAAAGACTCTTTTTCTCTCTCTTCCACTTACCAAAGGACATGTCTGTTGGTGATGTTATATAAGTTGAAAAAACTTATTGAATCAAAACATTCTGAACCATTCAAAAATTCTCTAACGGAAGAAGACGAGAGGAAATAAAATTCGTTCAAGCAAATCAACATCACGACAAACAATCATGGATACAGGTACACAAATCATTTGATCCATAAATAATTTACTATTGGTATCAGAGCCTGGTATTGCATGATTTGTTATCTGTGGTCTTTTCTACCATGTGTCAATATAATTGTATTGTCTGTTCCGTTGGTGTTTTCTGTATGTGAAATGGCATGAGCTTCTTCGTTGCATTACTGTGAAAGGAATACAGAAATAAATAGATAGACATAGTAATAGACCACGCAAGTTTGGATGCTTCAAGGTTTGATTTATGTTTATGAAAATACCTTAAAGTGTACGGTATGAAAGAGAAATTGAAAACAAGATATGCTCTTCATAATGCTTCAAATGGTTCCGTGTCCTCCGTAATTATCATGTTAACCAAAAATGCTCTAGGGACTGTGGAATGATTTATGGTATATAAAGAAACGAAATTAAAATTCCACTGTTATGGGTTAACCACCGAATATGAACGTAATGGATGTGAAGATTGATAACTTTAAGCCAAAATGAGGATTTTAGAAAGGAATAAAAAAACAAATCCATAACAGAAAGCAGTGGTAAGAGAATAGTTTATAAAAAAAAGGACTGAAACAGAAACGAATCAGAGCGAGGAAGAAGACGCCCTGGTTGGAAACGGCGCAACGTCTGGCCACTGGGCAGGTTGACCGCACGCGCCAGACGTAACCCCAAGCTTCCAGACGCTGGCACGTGTAGAGCACGCGCCAGTTGGGCTTTCAGGCCCAAAATCAGTTTCTTGACTAATTTTTGTTGAGTTTTGGGCCATTAAGGGTAATATTTAGTTAATATATATTTATGGTCCAATTATAATGGATTATTTAATTCATAATTGATTTATACATAAATAATTTTGGAAATTAGTGTAATATTATATATTTCTTTAGTACTTTGAATATTTTATATTATGTAATAGTTGGAATTAC
The DNA here is from genome assembly GCA_024520975.1 of Erythroxylum areolatum. Classification (NCBI taxonomy): domain Eukaryota; kingdom Viridiplantae; phylum Streptophyta; class Magnoliopsida; order Malpighiales; family Erythroxylaceae; genus Erythroxylum; species Erythroxylum areolatum. The sequence goes on along the minus strand of JANIJH010000006.1, from coordinate 58,497,390 downwards.
ATTTTCCTAGTATAAGTTGAATGTAATACATGACATTATGGACATTTAGAATAGTTTGTTAGTCACCAAAGTGACCAAACTAATTAAATTAA
>JANIJH010000006.1:58472361-58497198 GCA_024520975.1 Erythroxylum areolatum | reverse complement strand
AGGCACCAAGGACTATATGCTCACATATAGAAAATCAACTCATCTTGAAGTGATAGGTTACTCGGATTCAGACTATGTCGGTTGTATAGACTCAAGGAAATCTACATTCAGTTACATGTTCCTATTATCTAGAGGAGTAGTTTCATGGAAAAGTGGAAAGCAGTCCGTCATTGCTACTTCCACTATGGAGGCTAAATTTGTGGCGTGCTTTGAGGCCACGGTTCATAGATTGTGGTTGCATAACTTTATCTTAGGTTTTGATCTTGTCGACAGTATTACCAAACCGTTAAGAATTTATTGTGATAATTTCACAACCGTATTCTTCTCTAAGAATGACAAATATTCAAAGGGTGCGAAACATATGGATTTGAAGTATTTATCTGTGAAAGAAGAAGTGCAAAAACATAAAGTGTCAATTGAGTATATTGGCACTGATCTCATAATAGCGGATCCGTTAACGAAAGGCTTACTGTCCAAAACATTTCTTGGTCATATTGAACTTATGGGCCTTATAGATAAGTCCTTGTTGGTATAGTTTTCAGACATGTATATAGACATATCATTGTCTTGCTCGAATTGTTATGACACTTGTGAATTCAATTACAGTCTTATGTTTTTGCTCACTTACTGGTTATCTATATTATGTTGTATACAATAATTATTATTTGTGAGATAACAATTACTGAAGTACCCACTTAAAGTTTGTTGAGTTGAGTTGATTCTGTGATACATGGAAGGAATCAAGTTATATAACTTGTGACCGCCATGATGCCATTAGCTTAATTCAATTAAGGATGACTTGATTGATTCCATGTATTGTGTGCACTTAAAGTTGTTGAATCACCAAGTCGTAGCATAGGCTAAGTGGGAGATTGTTAGACTATTTTATGTCCCATGTAACTTATAGTTTGAGTACCATGAAAAGCACCCAAAATAATAATTATTGGGTATTAAATAATGGGTCTCAAATGGGTCAAAGACCCTTTTCCTCTCTCTTTCACTTACCAAAGGACATGTCCGTTGGTGATGCTATATAAGTTGAAAAAACTTATTGAATCAAAACATTCTGAATCATTGAAGAATTCTCTAACGGAAGAAGACGAGAGGAAATAAAATTTGTTCAAGCAAATCAACATCACGACAAACAATCATGGATACAGGTACACAAATCATTCGATCTATAAATAATTTACAGATTTTGGACAAAGATTATATTTAAGCTCATAGTTTATGCATAGAAGTCTGCCGCCTGAAGATGCAAGATTGCAGACTGATTAATGACTATCTCTAGGTTCCCTAATGTGAAAATTGCAAAAGTAACACAATAGCACTATAAGCTCACATTCATTTGCTTTTTTTTCCCACGTAAAACGTTGTTTCTTTTCTATGAATTATAGGTGACATTCGAATATTGCCGTATTATGAAACCCCGTTGGTTTCTATTTCTTGGATTCAGATCACTTGTTCCTGTTTAATTTTTGTAGGTCGATGAATGGATATTTGTAATGAACAACAATATACTCTCCTATTTCTTTTCTTGTTAGGCGTGAGAATGGTAAACAGTCTAATCTTTTATGTCGAGACTCTCAAGAATCTCTTTCGAGGCCTTATTTTGCGAGTTAGTCTTTATGGTTGTATCATCTTGCAGTGTCTTATAAGAATAGTTACATGTCTAAAATCACTGCATAAAGCCATAGATGCAATTCAGATTTTCAAAAAATTCTGGCTAGAGAAGAGATGATTGTCTAGTTTTCAACACTAAGTTAAATATTCCACTCATCCTCTCAATTAAAGCACAATCGTAAGAATTGACGTATCAACATCCCATAATCCAACAACTATTCTTGCTCAAAATCTCGCTATCAGACTCATAATTGTAATGTCAGGAAATAATTACCTACTGGCTTTACATTAACAATAAGTAGGATTGATGGTTAACGTGTGTTCAAATTGAATCAATCAACTGGTAGAAATATGTAGACTAATATAATTGCAACATTAATTCTATATGTATGACCATTAATTGAATTACTTAATGTATGTTTAATAACTATAATGAGATAGTTAATAATTTATTAAGTACATTTGAGGCACATGGTATTGTACCCTAGTAACTATATGTTAGCCCATTAAACTATAGTTCATAACATCCTTGAAATGACACAATTATCATTTTCTACCCCATAGTGTAGAACATGCTATAAGATATAACATATGGTGAGATTGTGAGTATATGGTGTGTGCGTGTGAAAAACATAATATTGAGTCTTCTACCATTAGCTTCCTCTCTTGTACAAGATGTTGTTGATTTTGATAGGTTGTGGTAAAAGATAGAGAGAATGCACTAAAACTCTATGCCAAGCATTGGAGGTATGTCAATCTCATTGTGTTGTTAATACTCTAAATAAAATGTTGATTTTGGTTTAGTGATTGTTGATGAATGCATTTGTGTATAACAATTAGTATCAGAGCTCCATGATCATTTGATTTTAGGGCTCATTTCTGGTACAAAACTTTTTTTTAAATCGTTTTTTGACATAAATGACTTCGAAATGATGTGTTGAGGTTCAGAAAATGTTGTTGGATGTTGTTGCCTTTTACCTTTTTTTTGGACAAAAGAATCACGATTTTTTGGGTGAGATTTTGAAAAGTTTCATGTTTTTGTTAATGGCCAAAATGGTTTTAATATTTTCATATTTTAGAGCACTTTTGGCTGAAATTGATATGGGAAATCCATAGAGCATGAAAAATAGAAAAAAAACGCCACAAAAATCGTCGAAAATCAAAGTCAAGGGAGGAAGTTGCATGTGGGTCGAACCCGCACACTAGTGGGTCAACCCATCGACCCCTATCAAGGTCAGTGAAGATCCAGGTGGCATCGTCCTGACCTTGCTAACTCTTTTATTTATTTCATTTATTATTTTTAATTAAAAATATTCAAAAACTTTAGCACAATGCACATTGGGGGTGTGCAAAGTTCTTTTTTGGGACCATCTTTCATCTTTTTTCTCAATTTTTCCCTTTTCTATATTTTTATGGATAAGATTAATTAGTAAATTTTTATTTGATAATTATAATTTTTTAATCTTATTGTGACATAAACATGATTATTTGTTGACAATAGTGAATGTTTATTTTTACCTATAGTAAAATTGAGCATGTGAAACTATTCATGATGAGGAATTTTTTAATACTAATTTATGTTTAAAATTTTTTTCCTTTAAAATAATATTAAGATCCATACGGGTAATAATTATCTTGTCAATAATTACTACTTAGTAGGATGCTTAATAAGGTAAAGAAATTTTATTGAAATATTATGAACCGCTCAATTTTTCTATCGATAGTATATTGATGATTTGGTTATAATATTTAATAAATTGTTCTTATCTGTGAGTGAGGTCTATTTTTGTTTAAGAAAATCTAGCGTGAATGATATACTTAATTTTGAGAAAATGAGCACGAATTGCATGATTTGTTTTAACATGCATATCATAGTTATTACTCTTGGTTCTCATTCAGCTTTAAGCAATCCGAGAGTCTCTGTTATCTTGACGTTGAATGGAACGAACCACAAGTAGTGGATTGAATCTCTCATGATGAATTTGACTACCATATGAATGGACTTGGTCTTGAGAATTGAGCCACCACCCAAACATGTTGATAACGCTACTGAGAAGTCAAGGAATTCTTATAAGGAGTGAGAATACTCTAACCGATGTTGTTTGATGATTATGAAGTATCACATGGATGAGTCCATTTGTGATAGTATTCCTGAGACTGATAATGCAAAGGATTTTCTTGCTACCATTAAGAAGAAGTACATAAAGTTCTCAAAGAATGGGAAGAATGAATACTTAAATATGCTCGATCACATCATTTATGATGATGCAAGTGACAGTAGGGCTTACTTCGACAAGCTCATGGGTTGTTACTATAAGCTTAAGGCTATGGATATGGACTTTGGTGAGGATTACACGGTATGATTTGTGACGGGACTCTTCCTTCTACGTTTGATTCAATCAGAAAGAGCAATTGACTGTTGAGGAACTGCTATTGTTGCCAAGGAAGAGGATGACATGAAAAGGGAAAGGGCAAGAAGCATCTCCATAATGACAAACCACAACAATTCTTAAAAGAGAAAGTTCACTTCTAATAGCTCAAGTGACCAAAAGTCTTTCAAGAAGAAGTTTGTTAGTACTAAAGGAAGTGGACAGGTGGGCTCATCTTTTGTTAGTTAGAAAAATAATTTTTTCAAAGGGAAGTGCAACTTTTATTAGAATTTTGGGCACAAGAAAGCTGATTGCTGAAAACTCAAAGCTCACTTAGAGAAGAAAGGTAATTGTCTTGTGATGGTTTGTTTAAAGTCCAATGTTGTTGATGTGCCCTTAAATACTTGGTGGTTAGATACTAGAGCAATAATTCACATTACGAATTCCTTGCAGAAACTAACAAGTCAAAGAAGGTCGACTAGTTTTAAGCAACATATGTATATGAGAGACGATACCAAAGTCAAAGTTGAATTTTTTTGGGACAGCTAGATTAGAATATATGACATCTTTTGGTGTTACATGAAGTCGTTTTTTTACCTTATATTAGGTGGTATTTGATTTCTATATCCATTTTGAATAGACTAGGTTATAGTCTTCTTTTTGGAATTGAAAATTTGACTTTATATCGTGACTCTCTTTTAGTGAAAAATGGAATTTTATGTCAAAATTTATACAAACTTTAGTTGAATGATGTTGTTACTGTTGCTTCTTCCTCTTCTCTTAATATTGTTGTTGGTTCCAAACGTGTGAGGATGGATTTGAGATGTTATATGTTATGACACAAACGTTTAGGCCATATTTTTAAAGACAGAATGGAGAGGTTGGTAAAAGATGATGTACTTCAGAATTTGACTTCTCATATTTCACTGCCTGTATTGATTGTATTAGAGGAAAGTTGTATTAAAGGAAAGCTGATTGTATTAAAGAAAAAGCCAAATAGACAGGTGCTCAAAATTGTTGGAGTTGGTTCATACTGATATATGTGGACCATTTATTCCACCTACTACAACTAGTTATAAATACTTCATTACTTTTATTGATGATTTTTTCGAATATGGTCATGTGGAGCTCATTCGTGAAAATTTTGAACCTTTAGAGGTGTTTAAGATGTTTAAAACAAATGTTGAGCTTCAAAAGGGAAAGAAAGTCAAGGTAATTAATTCTGACAGAGGTGTTGAGTATTATGAACGTTATGATGAGATTGGAAGGAATCCAAAGCCTTTTGCTAGATACTTGCAGGAATATGGTATTGAAGCAAAATATACAATGCCAAGAACACCTCAGCATAATGGAATCGCTGAAAGAAGAAACTACACACTTCTTAAAATGTTGCGATGTATCTTGATTCATTCTAGTTTGCCTGAATTTTTGTGGAGTAAGGTGTTGAAGATAGCTACTTATATCTTGAATCAAGTACCCAGCAAGTCAGTCCCAAAGACTTTATATGAGTTATGGTCAAGTAAGAAACCAAGCTTGCGCCATTTTCATATTTAGGGATGCAAAGCAGAAGTGAGACCTTATAATCCATAATCTAATAAGCTTAAATTGAAAACTATTAGTGGTTACTTTATAGGCTAAACCGTCGGATCAAGGGGTTATAAATGCTATTGCCCATCTCACACGACCAGAATTATAGAATTACCTAAAGTTGTCTATTTTGAAGATGAATTTGGTTCAAGTCAAGGGTTAAGAAAAATTGTATTAAGGGAAGAATGCATTCGAATCCTTGTACTCATTACTTCTGCTCCTACTAATGACCCTGTGATTGAACAAATTCCAGTAGAATCTTATGATGAACCTTAAAATCAAGCACAAGATGAAATCATTGATATTGGGGATGATGAGGTTATGGTCAGGAGATCATAAACAATAGGTAGACCTACCATTCCTGATGATTATATTGTCTATTTTTAGGAACATGAGTTCGATTTGAGAGATAATACTGAACCAACTAGTTTTCAAGAAGCGATGAAAAGTCCTCAATCTACATTATGAATGAATGCAATGGAAGATGATTTGAGTTCCATATCACGAAATAGAGTTTGGGAGTTGGTTGAACTACCTAAAATTTGCAAACTCATTGGGTGCAAGTGGATTTACAAAATCAATCATGACTCAAGTGGATAAGTAGAAAGGTATAAGGTCAGACTTGTAGCTAAAGGCTATAGCCAAAAAGAAGGGATTGATTTCAAAGAAACCTCCTCCCAGTTTCTAACAAAGATTCACTACGAATCTTCATGGCTATAGTTGCTCATTTTGACTTAAAACTTAATCAAATGGATGTGAAGACCACCTTCTTGAATGGAGATCTGTATGAAGATGTTTATATAACCCAACCAGTTGGTCTCGAGATAACTAGTACAGAACACTTGGTTTGCAAGCTCAAGAAGTCTATCTATGAGTTAAAACAAGCATCAAGATAGTGGTATCTTAAGTTTGATATGTTTGTCACTGCAAATGGCTTCAAGGAGAATGTAGTTAATCAATGTATATATATGAAGTTTAGTGGGAGTAGTTTCATTTTTCTGGTATTGTATGTTGATGACATTTTACTTGCTTCTAATGATACTGATCTATTATTTGAGACAAAACAACTATTATTTAGTCATTTTGATATGAATGATCATAGTGAGACCTCTTATGTACTTGAAATTCAGATTCTCCGAGATAGAACTAATGGGATTTTTCAATTATCTCAAAAGACTTACATTGATAAGATCTTGAAAAGATTCAATATGCATTCTTGTTCTCTTGGAAAGGCACCAATAGTGAAGGGTGACAAGTTCTCAAAAGCCTGATGTCCACAAAATGATAAAGAGAGAGATGAAATAAAAGTCGTTCCTTATGTGTCACTTGTGGGCAGTCTGATGTATGCTTAAGAATGCACACGCCCTGATATTGCTTTTATTATTGGCGTGTTGGAAAGATACTTAAGTGATCCTGGTCTAAACTATTAGAAAGCAGCTAAGAAATTCATAAGGTATCTTCAGGGTAGCAAAGATCATATGTTGACTTATCGGTGAACTGAGACTCTTGATATAGTGGGGTTCAGTGACGCTGATTATGCAGGATGCATGGATGATAAAAAGTCCATTTCAAGCTACATCTTTATGATAGCTGGAGGAGCTGTATCATGGAAAAGTATCAAATAAACACTCACAACATTCTCTACCATGAAGGCAAAGTATATAGCGTGCTATGAGGCAGCTTGTCAAGCAATATGATTGCGAAATTTTATTTCAACATTGGGTATTATAGACTTTATTTCGAGTTCACTGAAATCGTATTATGATAACTCCGCAGTTGTAGCTTTTTCTAAGAACACTAGAAATACTTCTACCTCAAAGCATATTGATATAAAGTACTATTTTTAAAGAGAAATTTGCCGAATCCCTCATTACTGTTGAGTATACGCCTATAGCTAGCATGTTAGCAGATCCACTTACAGAAGGCTTACCTATATATGTGCTTGCAGAACACGTCTCCCGCATGGGATTGTTAAGAGCTTAGCTTGATAAGATTAATGGGAATTTGCTATTTTGTATTGAACTTGTTAGTACTTTGTACAGATTGCTTATGACTTTTATATATGAAACATGCATAATGATGTTTGCAGTCACTTCTTGTTAATATTGACATATATACATGTTGATGTATATATGTAGTTTGACGAGTTGACAGGTACAAAAGGAGACAAATGTAAAGTCTCAGTTGTTGTACTGCATGCATGTAGTTTTAATGGTTATTGTGGTATTTGAATATCTCTATAGTCAAATCATGTGTAGTACATATATCCTGTCGATATATTATTGCATATGATTTATTTGGTTGCTTTTGGATGATGAAAATTGGTATGATTGTTTGATTATATTGTCCAAGTAGAGAATGTTAGAAATATGTGAACTAATATAATCGCAACATTAATTCTATATGTATGACCATTAATGGAATTGCCTAATGTGTATATTTCATAACCATAACAGGATGATTAACAATTTAATAATTGCATTTGAGACACATAGCAGTATCCTAATAATTATATGATGGCTCATTAAACTATAATTCATAACATCTTTGAAATGAAACAATTATCCTTTTCTACCCTTTAGGGTAGAACATGATATAAAATATAAAATATAGTGAGATTGTGGGCATATGGTGTGTGGGTGTGAAAAACAGAATATATATATTGGGTCTTCTACTATTAGCTTCCTCTCTTACACAAGGTGTTGGTCTTGATAGGTTGTGGTAAAAGATGGAGAGAATGCACCAAGACTTTATACCAAGCATTAGAGGTATATTAACTTATTGTGTTGTTAATGCTCTAAATAAAATATTGATCTTGGTTTAGTGATTGTTGACGAATGCATCTTTGTATAACATCAACGTCAACAGCTAAGCTCCTTGCACTCTCATGCCCAATTACGACACAGTTCACGTAGCCTTGAGCTTGCTTTGACGTCAAATGTTGTCATGTTGTTCAGAATTGCTTGAGAACACAAATATGAACCCAAGAACTATTTAACATTTGTTTAGTCAAAACGACACCAGGCATTGAAATGGTAAGATCCAGGAATTAATAATCTCTGAACTAGTCACCAAAGTTATGACCTTTAATGTCATTGCAGCTATAACTGGACCCAGTTTGGCTTCAAATCAGGACTCCTCAGTCAAAGGTTCGACGGGGAACATTGATAGAGCCCATATTAATGAAAAGATGTAGATAGAGGTTAGATTTATGTTGCTGCACCAGATTGATCATCCTGCCGTTGAAAAAGAACTTTGAAATCAAATATAGAAAGAAGCGTTCTTTCTACTAGTGAAACATGGTTATAAGTCTATAATTTCCTGTAAACCTATAAAAGTAGTCCGGATCTTCTGTCTAAGTTAACCCTATCTTATTCTGTCCAATGTCCAAACGGTGTCGTGTTGTATAAAATTTTGATAGGCATTAAAATTGAGGCAAACCAGTGATCATCTAAGTCCATAACCGTTTCTTTATGACTCTGCCCTCTCTTGTCAAATTTTTGGAGGAACGAAAAACGGCCCCAGTTTGGTAGCCATTAATGATGCACCATCCAAATGAACACTTCAAAACCGTAGCAAAAGTTTAACTGTCAATCGGCAAGAGCAACAACCGAGGACCACCATAACCATGTGCCAAACGCTCAAGGGCAAATATAAAGAAGTCAGTGGTCCATTTTTGTCAGCGACTTGTCACGCCAAGGCAAAGCCTGGGCAGACGACGGCTGCAATGCAGACGAAGCTGCAGTTGACCCTTCCCATTTGGAAGTCGTCTTAAGGCAATTAAATTTTGATAGCCACAGAGCAGCTCACAGGGAGATCCTTCTCATGGTTAGTTCCGTTGGCCCCAGGCTGCCCATGTTTGGACCACTGCACGCGTTGCTTTGTCTTTTCTTAAAGATCATGAGTCACGGCCATCTATAGTCAATTGAAAATTTTAGAAGCCTCCAACTGGTAGAGCCATCAAGGGCTGTTTGCTCGTTTTACATAAAGACTTTAATCTGTTACGAGGATAACATCAACTTTGTCTAGATTGTATGTTGCCGTACTATACGTGTGTACTAGCCTATACTTTTCTTTTCTAGTTTACTAGACTCGCCAACTTAGAATTATGGATATGTTTCAATTCAGGATCTGCTACATCTACGTGAACTTACTAGCTACCTGACATAGAACATTCTATCTATATCAAGAGATTAGATAATGAAAACACATATCAGTTTTTACGGTACATAACGATTGAGAACTTAAGAGTTAGGTTCTTTGGATTCAAGTTGAATAATTCTCAACTTCGCATTGCCCCTCACACAAGAAATCCTCTTAGAGTGTTCCAACTCTATGTTATTTAATTTTATTTATACATTTTTGTGACTCTAAATAAATATGTTGATGAGATTTAATAGAATATGATAAGAATTAGTTTATATATCGTCTATACCGGTTGACCTGTTTCAAGTTTGTTCCATACTACCTTATTCATACATTTATGTAAATGAGATCTTCTATTCCATTTATGTTAATCTATTTCGATATATATATGTAAATGAGATGGTATAAAATACAGTTGAAGCAAATTAAGCCGAAGAAAAGATCTCATCCCCTTAATAAGACCCACCCTTCCTTTCCTGCTACCGACAAACTGAAGGAACTAGCACGGGACATGCTGTCTTTATTTGCTATCTACGCAAACGAACACAACTGTTGATCAATAACAGCCTAGTATGTTCAGCTTGATAAAATTGCAAGTTCCTTCATTTTTCATTTAATCAAGGACTAATTCCAACTCAAGGCTGCTAGCTAGTGTTGTAATTTTGCATATACTTCGTTACTTCGTTATATTTGGGTTGAAATATTTTTTTAATGTAAAACACTCCTCCTGAATAAGAGTCACAATGTTTAACATTGTATGCAAAAGTTGACATCCAATTAAAAATATACAATTCAAAAGAAAAGTTTGGATTCAAGATGTGCAAACATAATTTACTTGAACAAGATGTTGAAGCAATTAAATATGCTAGGACGGGTGACAATTGAACTGAGCTTTTAGTAAATATAATACTAAAAATAGATTTTTCATGGTAGTTTTTATCCAAGAAAGGATATATAGTCTAATGTCTCTATATTTTCGACACTTTAGCTTTCTAAATAAGAAAATACTTATACCCTGGTTAATGAGTACCTAAAAATAAGCGATCTAAATATACTCTCAAATATTTACTTTCCATTTGAATTTCTTCTTATAATTTAGGTAAAAAAAACCATTAAAAATATGGTAAATTGATTACAAATATTTAAAGATTCATTTCTATAAAAAAACATTAAGGATTCAACCCAAACCAAAATAATATTTTACGTTGAATTGCTAGGCAATACCCTAAAAAAGGACCTAAGAAATAGCAATATTCGTCGTCAACAGTGAAACATATTGACACAGTCCACATCTGTGGAAGCTACAGACCCAGTACGTAAAGTAATCAATGCCCATGAAAAGTACAAAATTCCACCGATGGCACTTATAGTTATAGGTTACCAAAATGGGCACTGGCACAGAAAAATCACTACTAGTAGCCCAATTACGACCCCCTAGAACGCACAATTGAAGTAATAATGCCAAATTAAACCCGCCCCCCACTGACGAAAAGGGGTGGGGATGGAAATGTGGAAGATGAGATAGATTTGGATACAGACTAATGAACCCAAATGACTCATATCATATGGACGAGACCAGTTCTGCACTGCACATGATCGAAGAACACCACTTCCCCGCTGCGTTTTACCAGTTGTAATTTTCAATTGTTCACTGTGACTACTTATCTTTATAGCCCGGAATCAAATATTCTACTTGCAGTAGGAAATCAGTTGGACGATGTTTGGGAAAAAGGCTACGAGCGCCGGGACAAACCGACTTCTTTTCCATCCTTTTCTTACACGCTGAGTTATCCGTCGACGAGGAGAAACCAGGCGACGGAGAGCATTAACACCCGACAGCGTAGCGCCACGTGCAGTCATAAATCACGCGTGGGAAATGATCATTCGCAATGTGGACCCCTTCTGCACCTTCCAACCGACTTAAAGTATCGACTAAGCTCAGTTTAATGGAATGCTGCACCAACCGTAGGCCCTCTTTCCTACAATTATAATGCAACTGAAGATTTACTTCGACTATTATTATGTAATGCGATGATGGCATCCCCCACAATTATCCTCAATATGGCTGACGTGTTAGTGGGTTTCAGTTTAGACATTTGTTAGACCGCAATTAACTCACTTATTAATTAGTTAATCCACCCGAACTGATAATGACACCAACACCAATGTTACATGTCTAAAAATGACTTACATGGCCACCAACAACAAAAAACGGTGATCAAACCCCAAGCTCTAAAATGTTCCAGACGTTCTAAGCCCCAAGCTCTAAATGTTCCAGACGTTCTAAGTCATCAAAGTAAAGATCAAAGTAGAGACAATTATAAGAAGGAAGGAAAAATATTAAAACATTAAAGAAACAGCAGTCATATTAACATTCCCCATTACATTGATCTCTCTGTTTCCGGGATAATTAGAGAGATTTTTCTCGCTTCTTCTTCTCAAGTTAAAAACAAAAGGGGGTGTGTGTGGGGGAGAGATAGCCAGATGGTTGTTACGACAATAGAGATTAGGGGGATCTTGATCAGTTCACTCAGTATAGTAAGCTTGATCAACAGCGTTGGTAAAGATGAAATAGACCTTGATGATCTCCACCCCCTTGCCAATCCAACGCTCCAAAACCACCGTTCCCTGATCTACTATAATCGAGATGCACCGTTTGATCAATTAAACCACCCGCAGCAATCTCGTGCATCTTCATCTCCTCCCCAACACCGCCACCATAGCCTAACCCAGCCAACTTCTGTTGTTGCCAGTGTTGCACGTTGTCAACACTAGTTTGCTCGTTCAAAACGTTACTAAACCCGAACTGTAACTGCTCATTCACAGACGACGTGTTTATTAAGGTACTGAAACTTCCTATTTCTGAAAATATCCCATAGTCTGATGATGATCCATGCTCAAGTAACTCCAAGCTTGGTTGACAAAATACATTTGACCCACCAATTACATTAGCGGCAGGGCTCGTAGAATGCGCTGACGCTGCATCCAAGGCGGCGGCAGTGTTTGTAGTCGTGGTTAGACTCAAACTTTCGCTGCTCGAATGGGAATTCTCCCACGATTTCCCCTCTCGTTCTTGTTGATTCTGTGGCGGTGGAGTTCTAGATGCAGTTGTAGGAGTAGGACTAGTAGTAGTAGTGACAGTGGTGGTAAGAATAGTCTCTGTATTGGCTGGTGAGTAGGGTGTTTGTTGTTTAGGCTTGGATCGCTTCGTTTTCCGGCAGCCGCCGCCGACGGGAACGTTTCGGAGGACTCCGCCATTGGTCCAGTAGCGACGGCAGCTTTTACAGAAGTGACGCGGCTGCGAGAGATTGTAGTTGTTGTAGTAACAGAACTTGGTGTTAAGAGAATCGCAGCGAGGACATTTGAGTGCTTGGTGGTTCTGGTTATGGTACGGCCTCAGTCTCCGGTCACCGCCCCCGCCTGCAAAGAGGCTCCCCCCGCCTCCTATTGAGTGGATATCTTGCATTTTTTAATCAAATGCCTCACCGACTGACTATGATATTATTTCAAACTCTAAACTGAAATCAACAACAAATTTCTGGTTCCCAAAAAAAAAAGAAAAAGAGAAATTTGTTTCTGTTCGTAAACAACGCTTTAATTTGGCCTGTAAGAACAAAAGGGGAAAACAAAAAACTGAACATGTAATAGAGCTGAGAGAGAGGAAGACTTGGGTGGATGTGAAACTGAAGGGAGCTGAGAAGAGATTCTCAACTCTGACAAATATCCTTTGCAAATCTTCTAGTAACATTATTTATTTTTACTGACAAAATTACCCCTCTGCATCTCCCAGATTTTCTATAGCTACCCTTTCTAGTTTAAAATCCTAAATTACCCATACCAATACTTCGGAGTTCGGTAGGGAAGAAGGATAATTTTGGGGTTCAAAAAAATAAATGTAAGAAAGGGAGGATACATCTGGCCGTCAGATGCTTGAAACGTGGACGAAAGGGAAGAGAGAGTAGTTGCTGTCCACGAAAATCAGGTTGTCGACTGGTCGGCCACCCCGGCTTCATCTACTCCGCTATGCAACCGGTGTCAGCACAAATGGAGCAGGGAACGCCACGTCACGCGACGATATTGGTGATTTGTCATAATTAATTTTAACAATCGTACCTTGTATCTGAACGGTGCGTTTGACAGATTTCACTGGAAGCTTGAGGACACGGTTTGATTTCAAACTCTGTAGTACGGGTTGGAGCACGTGAGATGCCACCGAATATAGTGTCGGAAACTCAGAGTTTGATTTTACGTGATTTTCATTCATATTGCAATGTCCATGAGGACCGTACTATCCAATTACATTAAATTCGTTCAACTTTAATTTTAATACAAAGTTGGATCCTGAAGCATTGAACTCCAGCAGTTTCTAAATGAAATATAATGGTGATATTTTATTCCACTATAATTACAATATTAAATGTGTATATTTTCAAAAAATTAAAACTTACATTTGTCTATTTAAATCGAAGTTAAATAATTGACCGTGTGATTTTATAAATACTCTGAAAGAATTTGATTGTTATTTTTCTATTTTACTATAGCACATGGAGGAGTCTTACTATACTAGTGTTAGAGAAAATGTGCATATTGTGTATAAGACTATCAAAACTGCACTAGAAATAAATCGCTCTTTTTTTTAATCAAAACCATGTAAATTTTAGGCGGAATGATTTTACCCTAGAGTAGTGTGCTCCTACACCTTCAGCACCCTATTTCTCTTCAGGTCCTTCGTAAGACAATATAATTAGTACAAATTTTGCTTTGTTAACTAACTGTTTATAAGTCAACCTCCCAGTCCAAGCAGACGCAAAAGCTCTGTACTAATGATTGATTAAATCCCATATATGGGACGTCCATGCAATTAACTTTAAAATGCAATAACAAGCAAGCTTTCCGGTGAACAAGGCTACTCGTTTTGTAAGAGTCTAAGAAGAATTATAATATATGCAATCTTCTTTTTATACTTTTACCAATAAGTTATTTCTGTTATCTTCGTGACTTAAACTTACAATTTTATAGTAAAAAAATAGTTTTATAGGTTGCTCCAAAGTTTATTTTCAAAAATCAACATATCCAGTACACAAGATTTTTCGCTTTACGAAGATCTATAAAAGGTCATGATGTATATAATCTTCCTTTTATAATTTTACAAAAAGATAATTTTTATCACTTGAATCTATTAGTTTATGGTCACAAGGGGCAATCAATAAAATTTCCTTATAAGCCAAGTTTGCCCCTGAATTCCCACTTTATATTAATGAACAGTAAGCAAGTATACAAGTTAAAACATAACATGTGTAAATGACACTTTTTTTAATAAAAGAGATAACCCAATAGACACTTTTTTTAATAAAAGAGATAACCCAATAGGTAGCTTCTAGAAGCCAGACCTATTTCTATTATTATGTTATTATCTTGGCTTACGAACATTTATCTATTTATTTTCTATAGGTCCTATTTATTAATTAAATGAATGCTCATAGAATATGGTAGAACCGAATAACAGGAACACATGATCTGTTCTTAAATAATAAGAAGTGATGATTAATATGCTATTGATGAATTTAGCAAAGCTCTCTTGGTTGGAATTTAACTTTAATAGTCCCTGTTGTTTATTGAATAATAAAATTGACCGATACGTTGTTACGTTATTTTAAAAAATTAGGAATATGTTGTTATATGATGTATTATAGAATTGTTATGTTCATATGAAATTATAAAATTAAGGCTAAAATATATTATAATTAATTAATTAATTAGTTGGTAAACAATGTAAGTAACTCTAACAACCGAATCCAAGTTTCATCGTATCTTCCTGAAGAATAGCAACATAATAGACAATTTTAGTATATTTAACCATAAAGCAAGATAGAAGTGAAGCTGGGCGTTGAGTTGCTGATTTTTACCGGACTGGATATGAATTTTGTTAAACTTAATACAGACAGTGCCAAGTAGTTAAAAGTGGTTACTTACTGCAACAGGGAACCTAATGAATATTTGAACTTTCTTAAGTGTAGAATGAGTTTTACGAATAAAAGAGAACGCTAAGGCATGAGAAGAGGGTAAGGCAATATCGACATTTGCACAGCCCCACTATACACGAGTCATAACTCATAATTCTTCTTCGTCCTAACCCAAATTCAAACATCTCTCTCAACACTCCCCAGTCGCTACGACAGAAGCGCACAGGACACTGCAATTTGGCCACCTTGTTCCTATTGCCCCATCTCTGGAGCTATTATGAGTGGGCTCCCCAATCCACCATCACCTTCAAATCCAAATGAACTCTACAGAAATGCTTGGAATCGCCAAAAGTCACCAGTGTTTTGGCAAAATCAACAACCCCACCCCACTTAACCCCAGGATGTGCCAAGTTCGCAATCCAAGTCAGTCCACAATGAAATTTTAGAATTATGAACATGCGAACTTGACTACTTTAATGTTTGCATATGATTTTAAAAAGCAACAAATGTTACATATGCTTTTAATGTCAAAACATAATTGGCGGCCTGGTTTGGAAGTGCTTAATTGGCTGGCCCTTCGTTCTGCCTTTCCAACTTACGATTTCTAAAGATTATGTGATCATTTTGCCATTATTTTGTTTATAAGTTGTATCACTTCGAACTCTATTAGTGTTGATTTTCCTTTATTATTATTATTTTTCTTCTATATTATACTTGAGAAAATGCATCAAGTTGTTAGGACGTGGGAAATGTGTGATGACGTTATCGCTGCAAACCAGGTCTGTCTGGGAGTGTCATCCACGAGCATGATAATAATAACGATAGTAATAATGGCATGACCATTTCGACAGGTCCCAGTTCCCCACCCCACATTTACCAGTCACAGCACCATAGTCTACTGATTGTCATCATATCAGCAAGTCACAACACTTCCTTCTTTCCCATTGCAATTTTAGGCTCTTGAGGGTCGAAAGGAAGGTAGTTTCAGTCTTCAAGCACAAGTACACCACACATCCATACCTGTCTGCCAAAACTTATAAGCTGCTTAATGTGTATTAAAGTACAAGCATCAAATTATAAACCCAAAACGAAAAGGGGGAGAAAAAAAAAAAGGAAACAATAGGTACAGCCCGGTTTTTGGTAGAAGGCAATATTAACTATAATTTATGCATATATGTAAAACTTTGTACTATTAATTGATGGCGGTAGATCCTCTGTACTTAAATTTGTATACCAACTTTGTCCCATTAGATCTAAATCATTTATTTATATAAATTTCATATAAATAAATAGCTTGAATCTAATAAGACAAGAGGATTTCCTACCTTAACTGATGTGCACTAATAATTTTGAAGACGAATCCCTTAAATTCACAGATCGAATCGCAATAACTACAGCACTAATTACCAAAAAAAAATAACTACAGCACTAATTGCCAAACCATTGTTTTAAATATGCGCAATGATGGTTATGATATTATGAATATGCTTTCAAACGAAAAATGGGAATCCCTGTAGAGTGAAAAACAATTGATTTTTGGAGCTAGGATGTCAAATTTGACGAGCCGTTGACGGGACAGTCCACAATCAGGCGAAAATATGGATTTGATGTTACGGTTGAGTAGACAGGCAAATTTGATGGGAACATGGTCACATGCACAAGGGACGGTGTGGGGATCTCCCGGTATTAGGTTATTTGGTATTTGTCCACGTCTCAAGTTCTCCCACTCATGCAATTCTTAATCTTTTATTCCTTATTATATCTCTATGTAATGTACATCCCACATATAAAATAGAAGTTCGGAATTTACAACGGTTTAGGACTATCCGCATCTTTGGGGATAGATAAGATTGAAAAAGTTGCTTTTACAATTGGAGAAATCGAAATAATGCAAATCATCTTCAAATTAATAATTTATAATTAACAATAACAAACTCTAAGATCTAAAACACACACACCTCAACGAAATATGTAATTATAATTTTGTAGGTAAAGTAAAAATTCTTAAGAATATTTAAACTTTAATGATTATTTAGATTAAATTGGGAATGTTTCTGGTGTGTAATTTAGTTCCAGAAGTTCAAAGGATGGAGGTACGTGTGGTCCCAAACCCCCCCTACCATCATCGGATAGCTCTTTGACAAGTCGTATCGGCAGCTTTTGGAATTCAATAATTTGGGTCCATCTCTTTTATCTTCCATTTTCAATTTAACAGGGCACTACCCATGCGCATTCTTACTATTTGTATGAAATTAATCAGCCGATTACTCATAAATACAGTTGAGTTCCAGTCTGAACGGCATAAAACTTATACTGAACTTTTAAAAAATCATATACTGTATACAATTATGAAGGGGGTATTGTATTGATGAGCTCTATTCTATCGTTGTCTAATTCACTTGAGGAATAAATGCATGTTAATGTTTAATCAAATTGTTTAGAACAGTTCGGTTCCACTTTTTTTAATTATTTGTTTCTTTTAAATAAAAACAAATATTTGGTTATTAATATCAATAATAATTATATATTAGATAAAATGTAAAGATAAATTATTTTTAATTAAATAAAATTATTTTATTTTATTAAAATAAATAATTTAAAAATTATTTTTATTTAAAATTTTTTATTTATTTTATCATATTTTAATTATTAAATTAAAATTTATTTGAAATTTATATATTTTAAATTAATATATATTTTTTAATATATTTATTTTATTTAGTTTAGTTACAAAAATCAAATAAAATTATTGGGTAAGATTGATCTATTCATAATTAATATTAATAAATTAAATATATACTATTAAATTAAATTACTTATGATAATTATTAAAATTAAATTCAAAAAGAAATAGAAAATATATTTTTATAATATTCATAAATTTTAAAAATTTAAAGAACTGAACTTAAAAATGAAAATAAAAATTTTAAAAAACAAAAAAAATAAAAAAGGAACTTTCATGTGTCTAATTCAATTAAAAAGTGCTCCAAACCAAACGTACCAGTAGATGGATTGGAGTGTAAGTCGTACGACTGCACAAAACATGATTGATAATCACTTAAATGCTATTAATTGATGCTTATTAATGGTAATCCAGTTTTTCCTAGTGAAACCAAAAATGGTAAATGGAAGTAAGCCAAGTCCGAAGTAACAAATCTATGAACAGCGATTCTGAAATGTTAAAGGGAACAGACACCGTACAATTATTACGTAGGCATGCACAGTGTGTGTTGTTGTTTGTGTGGTCGATCAATCGAGATGGAATGTACCAAAACAGAGCTTGAAATGATTGAAAGAAATGGTGGTCAAGGTGTCGACGTGACACCCAAACAACGCCGTGCGATGTTTTGTTGTATTTGCTCTTGTTCATACAAAGAGCCAAGTTTGATGTTAATGGAAGATGGGTAAGCCACCCCTCAAAGATCTTGTGATCACATCTAGTGGATATTACGTATAACTATATACCAATACGTCCCAACAATCCCTTTCTATCGCATCCCCCAAGTCACGTCACTCTCGTCCTACTTTCACACCAATTTAAAATCGCCTGCCTGGGTTCACACGAAGAGCTCACCCTCTTCTGAACGTGAGTTTAGGTTTGATATTTTGGACGCAGATTTTGAGTTGATAACGTATCAGAAATAAATTTCAAAACTTGCTCTTTTTTTTTTTCTAATACAAAGTTTTTAATATATTTTAGAAGTAGTTTAATTAATAACAGACTTTTCAAAGAGCCTACAATGTAAAAAATCATGTTACCAATTGAGATTTTTAGGAATTTACCCTTTCATTTCGCATTAATTTGTCACAGTAATTCATTGTTAGATAATTTATTTAAACAATGTATTTAAAAATTATTTTATATTTTATATTTTATTTAAAATACTATGTGTCAAGAAACTTTATAAAAATTATTTATCAAAATTTGATGGCTTCCTTAGCCTTGAAAGTATAGAGAGGTCTTAAACTAAAAAACTGTCAGTCGAATACACCTATCAGATGACGATTCTATTACTATCATGGTTTATTATAAAAAAACTATGCATGTTTTAGTCAAGGTAAAACCTTTTCTTTTTAATTAACTTTGGAATGTTAATTTAGTGGAGAAAATTAAGAAGCTCAATATGTAAAATATGCTCTCTAAAATATCAACTAAATATTAATGACAAGAAATCACTCTTTAAAATATGGCAGTAGAAAAATATGAGAAAAAATAAATAATGAAGTATGCATTAAGATTGAACGTAACAAAACTTCTCAATGAAGAGGGAAAAATTACAATACAAACCGATAAATAAATCCACTAAATCCAATAAAGATTTACTTTAAAAAATTGATCTTTTACCTCTTACAAAAAAAAATGTCTCACAAAGTTTCATGATTAAAATTAAAGTTGATATCATATTCAACAAACCCTCAAATTAATCCAAAAATTAATCAAACAAAGATGAGCATCTACCACTCTTTGTCATCTCACTGTTTTCCCTCACTTTTGGACGTTGTGACCTCACTCTCCATCTCTTGTTTACTTAGAGTAAGATTTAGCTATTTGTAGGCACCTTTGGCTTGATAATATAAAACCACGAACTTTTCCTTTCATTTCAATATAAATTTTTATTTTCGGTAAATAATATTTTCAGATGAATAGTAAATTTAAGTAAATAGTATTTTTGCTTAAATAGTGATTTTTGGGGACCCAACCTCAAAAAATCAAAAATATCTGCAATAAGTATTATAGTTTAAGGATATTGAAATGAATCAAAAATAAGTCCGATGTGATAGATTTTAGGACTTCCAAAACTTTAGGATAAAATTTTGGAAAACAATATGTATTGATGATTTTAAACTCATTCGAAGTTTTTTAAAGCATCCAATCAATAAGTATTGACCCTAATTTATGTATTTCATGGTCAATTTGATGATAAAATGATTGTGGAATATTTTCAGAATTTAATTCGATTAGTTGGTGAATTAAATTCATTAAAGGACAGTTTGGTCTTTTGTATGAAATGGTATTAGTGGATTAATAAATCACACTTAATAGCTAATTAGAGGATTTCTTAAAGGTTAAGAATCATTAATTATACGGTGATGAGTCGTTAGAGATGGTCAACAAAAAATGACATGTGTAATGCGCTAAATGAGTGTAAAAAGCAAAATGCAGTCATAAATTGCTTCTTTTGGTGTGTTAATCATGACAGTGAAAAAGCAAAGGAAAAGAAGAGAAACTAAGGTGGGATTTCATTCAAAGAGAAGAGAACAAAGAGGTCATTTGTTAATAGATTTTCATTGTGATTTGAAGAAATTTTCATCAAGTCTAAGTACTTATCCATTACCCAAGAGATTGAAAAAAAAGTGGCGAATTTTCCTAGCTTAAGCTACTAGTTTTGTGGGTTTTTGAGTGAGATGGATTTGTTTATAATCAATGGAGTTTTTTGACTTACCATGGAGTAGATAATATGTAGCATCCAACTCCCGCAAGACACGTGCTCGATATCTTGAGTGATATCCGAAATTGTACCCCGCGAAGATGGCATGCTAGAACACTTAATCAGTTAAAACTTAGTATAAATTTTTTTCTTCAAGCGTACGAGAAAATCAGTAATCGAAAATTCGAGCCCACTTTATTTCATAAACATTTCCATTTACAAGAGTTACCAACATTTTTCAAATATCATAATTTTATTAATCACTAGGGCCCATTCTAGAAACAAAACATATTACACTTTGATCAATCTCTTTTGCAAAACCTTTTTCTAATTGAAAAGTTATACACAAAAAATATATTTTAATATACAAAATACAATAATTTGCAGAAAATATAATTCAGTACAAAAATAAAGAAATACAATGCAGATGTGAACTGATCCTGACCTCTATCCCTCACTTATATGCAATGGGTATACTCTCGTTTGCCCAACGGGGTATTCTTCTGAGTCCTAAAAAATATTTACAAAATTTGGGTGAGTTTTGTGAACTCAATGAGTGACCATCATCGATGGATCACCCAGACACATAACACATAAATCACATTCACAACATTTCACATTTCACAGTCAATACAATTTAATCATTCATATTATACATATGCAGTGTGTATGAGACCTACTTTCCATTTATTACTTTGTTGTGACCGAGTGCCTAAATTGTCCCATATAAAGCTCATTGATAACTGTCCTATATAGAGCTCATTGATAACTGTCCCATACAAGGCTCATTGATAATTGTCCCATATAGGGCTTATTAAACGTTGAGTCTGAGGCTCTAGATCGCTTTTGAGCTCGAGGCTCGTTTTCACTCGTTGAGCTTTAAGCTCTGATCAGTGGCTACTCAGGTTACAACTGCCATTATATTTCATGCATTCATAAAATAGAATGCATCAATCACATTTGCATGCTTCCATTCAATTACATTCTCATATCATCGAATCTTAGTCCGGCATTCAACATATTATCACTTACATGCAAATGCACCTTCAGAACACATTTAACAATCAAATTATGTATACTTAGTTCATCTCATTTACATACAAGCAGCACTTCAATATCTCAACCAAACTTCACAATCATCGAATCTGGTGTCCGAAAATCAACACAATCAATCACATTCATATAGACATTTTGTAGTCAATCAATATAAAATTTAAAACAGAACAAACAATGAAACAAGACTTTCTAGGTCTACTCATAATATGCTTCAGATTAGCATTAGCTTCTAGGATCCGGAAACGTCTGGATGGAAACATTCTATCTTGTATCATCATGTTTCTTCGAGTGTGCGAGTTAAACACTTTGAGGATCGTTAAAAGTTGAGTTTGGCTTAAGTAGACCTAAGTGAGATTGACGTGCAAAAGGTGTTGGCGATCAACTTCGGTCAAAGTTCGCGTCCCAATTATCCATTTTATCAACCAAGTATCGTAACGTAGGTTGTTACTGGAAATTCATTGTAGAATGTCTAGACTTTCGGTTTTGAGCCTTCTAAAATATCATTTGTAACAACTTGTAACAATTTGTCCTTATGTGCCTTTTTACCCCATAGAAGTGACAAGTAGATATAAATTTTCGCTTCCTCCTTAAAGTTTCTCCTTGGACAGATCTGGCTGCATCATTTTTCTCTATGCTGACTTAAAACAATCACCTTAATAGCCAATGCCTTGAAGATCTCCTTTAATTTACCAATTTTCAACAACTTTTCTATTTTTTAATACTTCCATATAACATTCTTATCCTTTTTTTTAATACTGACCAACTTCAACTTTGTTTCATTTAACTCATCTTTTATAGATATCAACTTCTTCTCTAGATCTTAAATGGTGTTCTTTATGATAGAGTTTTCCTCCTTCAGCTTCTCATTTTTCTTACATGTTTAGACCCATTTAACATACATTAAATCATAAGCTTTACAAATGTCCTCCCCTTTATAATCTGAATCACTATCATCATCATCATCATAATCTGAACATAAACTTTGGATTGATTCATCTGTGTTTTCTTAGAGTTTGGATTGATTCATCTTTGTTTTTGCCATCAATTTCTTCTCTAATTGCTGTTAAGCAAGCAACTGGATTTCTTCTGTATAAAGCAACCTATACAACACTATTGCTTACAAATTCTTCTTCACTTTCACACTCACTTTCAGATTCATTCTCACTCTAAGTAATTGTATAAGACTTCTCTTTTCTCTTCTTCAAAGTGTTAGTACATTCAGCTTGTACATGTCTGAAGTCTTGACATTCATGACATTGAACTTTCTTTACTTTTCTTTCACCTTTTTAAGTTTTATCTTGTTGTTTAAAATTGTTATTTGATGAGCTCACACCATTGTGCTTAAACACGGTTTTGTTTTTCTTCAACTTCTTTAGCCACATGTTGAAATTTCTTGTCAATAACATCATATCCTCATTCTCATCATATTTCATCTCCTAAGTCATTCACGATTCATTCAACCGTAGCTTATAATGTCAATCCTTTGTTCTTCTCACGTTTATCTCTCAACAAATTCATCTCAAAGTTTGTAAGAATCTCAATTACCTTATCTAAAGATAATTCATTGATATCATGGGCTTCTTCAATGGCTGCAATTTTCGATATGAATCTTGGAGGCAATGATCTCAAAGTTTTTATGACAAGTTTCAAATTCGAATACTTTTTCCCAAGCTGATGTACTTGTTTGGCAATGTCATGCAACCTCTAATGAAAGTCTTCGGTAGTTTCATTTTCATCCATCTTCAGCTCTTTAAATCTAACGACCAACATCTGAAGTTTCAAGGCTATCATAGATTTTGATCCCTCATGTATTGTTTACAGAGTGTTTCACGCCTCTTTAGCTGATTCACATGCTGATATCATGGCAAAACAACCTTCATCAACTACACTAAAGATGGTGTGTATGGCTTGAGAATTTTTAAATGCTCCCTCTTCTTCAGCCCTTGTCCATTCACATGAATCTTTAAGAACTACTTCTCCCTTTTCATCGATCATCATCGAATGTGTCCATCCATTTAAAACTGAGTTCCATACTTTTGTTCTTTATGCTTGAATGAATACTCTTATCCGTGATTTCCACGTAAGATAATTGGATCCATCTAGTGACGGTGGTCTGGTGATTGATGTTTCTTCTCTTGTAGCTATAATTACGAAACACATATCTGCACCAACTTGATGTACCAAATTTTGATTCGGTGAACCTCGCTTTGATACCAATTAAAAATTTGAAAGGACGTGGTTTCGTAAAAATTTTGGTTTAGTCACAACTGTTTTAAACTGTATTTATGGTTGTTTGATATAAAGTAACTGTGTCAACAACTGTAATTTTTCTAGCACAAATGAAAAATAGAAAAATTAAATGCAAAATAATCAAATCAATACCCGAAATTTAGCAACACAGTTCGATACACCTTGTTTATGTCTACAAAGCCCTCACCCAACTTAATTCTAAAGAACAATAATAGTTTTATTCAAAACATTATAGAGCTAACTCACCCTATGCTTGACACTATCCGTCGTTCTCATAACTTGTGAAAGTAAGTCGTACCCAATAACACGACCACCTTGTACTAATCTTAACAGAGGATTTTCTAACAATAATGTTTAATAATAAAGATAAGAATTAAACAACTCAAGTAATTGACACAATAAGCACATAAACGA
>JANIJH010000006.1:58305309-58316534 GCA_024520975.1 Erythroxylum areolatum | reverse complement strand
GAACACTTTCATTCTGTATATATTACAACCGATACAATCAACAATACAAGAAAGGTTTTCACTTTACTCTCTTCGTACTCCCTTTCTTCATAGCTGATATACTTATCAGATGGAAGACTCTATTCTACTGCATTTGGCTGGATTTAAGATTTTTAATCAAATTGAATGACTTATAGTAGAATGGAGTATAAATGGATGTAATATTAGAAAATTATTATTTAGAAGATATGGTAAATTTTATAATATAATATAATATAATGTTGTTTGAAACAATGGTTCATAATGTAATATAGTGAAATGTTGTTTATTATTTTACATTCTATCATAGATTTTTGAAATCGAAGGTAAATTATTTTTACTGTTTAAGATGTAATATGAAACCTTTCATTTTTGTCATATTTTATTTTATTTCATTATAAATCTTCCTTTTAAACGATAGAATAATATTACATTTCATTAATAACTACTCAATCAAATATAACTTGAGCTTTTCATTTACGCATAACATTACATTGAAAATTACAAATTTTACGATAATTTTCACTTTATTTTTAAGGAAACAAAATTGCAAATTTTGATTTGAAAAAAAATATTGTTGGTCTTCACACAGAAATTTTATTACCTTGATTGATAAGGTATACGTACGTGTTCATTCACGCATTTGAGATATACATATTTTTAAAAAAAAACTAAATAAGTGGTAAATAGTAAAATATCATTTTTATTGAGGAATTTGACATGACAATTCCATTGCTTAAATTACTTTATATCGATATTTCCAAATCTTGTAGTTCAATCCTACCAACCTTGTTAAGAATTGTTAACATTTAAATATTATTATGGTTCGAATTAATATTTTTACTTGATTAAAAGGATTTCGTTCAAAGTTTAATACTATAGTTTTAAATTCTTAATTTTATTTCAAAAACAATATCATGCTTACTTGAGGTAATGTTCTGTGATAAAACTTTTGTATGTGCTAAAATAAAATCCAAACTTGGTGGCCATTTGTAATTTGTTTAAATAAAAGAAATTAGTTGAGAAAAAAGTGGTTGAAGAGCTACTCCAAACAATGAACAGAAAATTGAACGCCATGAATGACAGGATGGCTTGACCTGGATTTGCCACCGTCTGAAAAGACCAATCAAACAGCCTCGTGAATTAATAGAGGTAAATAGCAGCTAAGCACTATTTTGTTAATCCTTCAACAAAATCTTTGTAGAATTATGGAGTAAAGCTACAGAAACTTCATTGCATCGCTATTATTTCACTTCACTTGGTGTTCCAAACGTTTAATTTGTGGTTCTCTTCAATTCTATACAGGTTGAGTGACCCATCGGATCATTCGAATGTAAAACTCCATTATAGTAAAGAGCTGTAGTATAGTCTCTTTCTTAACTTTTTCAGGTAGATTTAGAAAACAAAAATCAATTATATGGCAACACTTTTATAATTATCATAATTATAGACAGGTTATTAACATTAAAATTGTTTTTTTTGATTAACCCATTTTCTTCTTGACTACAATGTTTAGGTTAAATTTATTCCAGTTACATACTCTCTGAGTGTATCTTCCAACAAATATAGATTTCAGACGTGTGGGACACCAATATCGATATCTTAGGAACTATGCCCCAATTGGTGTTGTTTGTGTAATGTGGTCACCATTTTTTGTTTACATTTCATCTTCTTTGCCCATATTATATAATTGGTGCTGTTGGTGGTTGATCCCACTTTTAATTACATCATAAACCATACATATGCGTTCTGCCGACTTCTTATTGGTCCAATCATGATGTTCTCCCACATCTTCACTTACATTTTATCGGCTTCATTTAATACTGACCTTCATTGTTGGTAGAGTAAGCATGTCTAAAAATTCCTTTGAATTTTTTAATAATTATTTTAAGCAGTATTTTAAAAATTAGATCTAAAGTTAAACTAATTAAAAAAAGGAAATTTAAAATTTAAAAGATTCAATTGGTGTTAGACAGTCACAAATCAGTTAAATATTAAATAAAAGAATTTTTAAAATAGTTGAAAGAGATTATTTTTAATTTAAATTTAATTTTTTAAATAAAAATTTATTTATTTATTTTTATTTATAAAAACTGATTAATTTATAAAATCTAACAATTAATTAATAAAATAATCGATTTTTAATAATAAGAGTAATTCAAATAAATCAAATTGAAAAGTTAAATACTAAATTAAAAAATTAGTCAATTTAAGATTAGTTGAGCTGTTTAAGTTTTTAATGGTTGTTTATAAATAGTAGTTATACTTATTCCATATTATCGGTCTAGTAGATCGATAAAAAGTGGTTAACTATGAATACTTAGTATGGTAGAATTAATAAACTTTAGTTACCAAAACACACATACGAAAAATGGAGAAAAAAAACTTATATTCTTGCATACATTTAAAAACTTCTCCACGATATTTATGTGAGGCGAACTTATATTATTATGAAGTTAAACATTTTAAATGATGTTAATAATATATTATTAACATCATTTAAACCTTTCTGATATATAAAAAAAAAAAGTTTAAAGAGTTTGATATTCATTTAGACAGAGATCATACCATTACTTTTTAGTTAGATTATAAGATCAATCTACTTAATTTCAGTTTTTGTGATTTTTAAAATCAATTGAATTGAGTGTATTAAAAACAAAGTTTGATCAAATATGACTAATGCTACCTAGTTGTCAAATGGATTTCTAGCTGAAGCTGGTTGTCGTGTCTCTGTTATTGCCAGCCGTAAAGTTCCACTCAAAACATTCAGCACAGAATTGAGAAGGTGGATTCAATTTGAGGCACTTCATCTCCAAGTTTAATACTTTAAGCTAATAATCAGGACATAAAAGATGTAAGGATCAAATTATAAATTCCTAATAAGATTGGTTTATAAATCGTCTTTTCTAGTAAGAACATGCAAAGACGACATTTGGAGTTTGTTTGTTTTCCTTGCTTCTAATTTCGTTGATCGGTTAAGTAGTTTTATTCATTCAATCTTTGCCGTACCTTGCAAAGAGACAGATAAACTTCCAAGTCTTGTTCGGGAGAGCAGTAGAGCTTCATTAATATATCTGCTTTTCCAAATGTCATTCTCAATGTCGTTTTGGACTCATCATTAATTGCCACACTTTCTTGATAATATCATGTCTTGAATTTGACTACCTTTGCTTTGGCCTTTGAGTACAGAGCCTGTTATACTTTTCATAAAGACTACTATAATGTTGACAGACAACTTCTTTTTGGTGTATACGGTTATTAAATATTAACCCAATTATTTTGGATATAACTTACAATTAAGATCGAAGATAAAAAATATATGTATGAATTATCCAAGTAAGTTCATCACTTCTATCCAATATTTTAAAGACATAATTAAACTGTTAATAAAAGATTGTTATATGAAAATTAATTAAATTATTTTCATATATAAAAGTTATTAATTTATTAAAATTGACCGATTAATTAACAAATTGATTGGTTTTTAACAACAAGAGTTATTAAATATATCGAACCAAAAAATTAAACGATTCAAAATTTTATCCATTAAATCCAATTAGATTTTTTAATTATTGCTTTCATGGTTCCTAATAGTCCTACTATTTGCTTTGCTTGTCCTCACTTTTATTAACTTCATGGATAGAAAAAGTAAATAAATAAATAAAAACATATTTTCACATTCTTCATATGCCCGTTGAATGAAAACAACAGAAACAGGAATCATTATTTTACTTAATTATTTTACTATATAAAAACTATTGAGATTCAAAATTTTAACATTTTCCTCATAAGTTTATTCATCATTAAAAAAAAGGGTAAAGCATAGACGACTATAAGTGAGAGATTCACATCATACAAATTGATAAATTTAAAAAAATTACTACAAACTTAGTAATAAATATATATATTACAAATTGATAAATTCTGGAAAGGGATTAATCCAATTTTCTCGTGCTCTATAACCATCAACTTATTGTTCAACCTAAAAGACTATAATTAAATAGACAAGCGTTTTTATTGTTTTCTAGATGCATATATAAGCATTTATGTCGGAGTTTTTCCTCAAAAATCTTATGCTTTTCATTATATTTTACACAATTGTAACGAAATTCAATCCAAGATTGTACTAAAATCATATGAAGTTTTTTTGTTTTTTGTTTTAAAAATAAAGGAACGATTATAAGGAATAACCAATTAAGTGTTATTTTAATCTTAAAGTAAAAGTTCAAATCAAATCCTCGTCGAGTTAGAGATAACATAGAGCCAACTAAAATATCTCAAAGTTGGCTAAACGAATGTTTGTTTTTTAAAAAAATTTTAACACAAAAGGAAATTATCTATTTACATGCGCATAACCCACGAGGTTAGTTAGTGGCGTCTATAGCAATTTTGTGATCAAACAGTAACTCCAGCCTAGAAACGAACCTATACAAATACGAAATTATACAAAATTGTTCACTTATAGCACACTCAAAGACGAAAATGTTTCTCAATAGTGAAGAAAGTTGATCCATTTCTAGATTGCTTATGCTATTGGCCATCAGCTGACGACGCAAAAGGTTCTGAGATATCAACGACCTATAAGGCTATAACCAAAAGAAAAACTCTACTTGCTGCTTTTTCATCCGACATTCTTCTTTCCTAGTGAGTGAAAATTTCTCATTATCCGAGGAATCTTAGACCCAACAACCGTGAACATTATCATCTTCCACTGTATATGTGTCTTTTATGATCTGTAGTGGTTAGAAAAAAGAGAAAACTTTCGTTGTTTAACAAAGATTTAAGAATGTAATATCACCATTTATGTTCTTAACAAAGTTTCCTTCTGTTCTTTGCCGTCTGTATGTAGGAAGTAGGTTCATTTTCGGAGTACCTGAGCAAGCGTTATGAGTCTGCTAAAATTTTGCCACCAAGGAGGACCGTATAGAGGTGCTATTCTCATTTACGAACATTCAAGTTATGATAAAGGTTGCTTATAATTATTTTTCATTGTGATATATAAAAATTCTATATTTAAGAGAATTACATCATGTTTGTACTATAATATTAGTTACGAAAAATAATCTGTTTGTTGTTTCATGGAAATAATGAAAATCCATCAAAGGATATTAAATTAAATTAAATAATAACAATAGTATGTAATAATAAGTGAAAGAGAGGCTTATGACGAAAGTGATTGGGTACCTCCTCTCCTTGTACATGCACACTTCCTCCTCTACTCGTGAATCACACTCTCCTAATCATATTGTTCGTACTTCGTAGCGGCCATCATGATGCAAGCCACAACTTTGACAGAACGGATAGCGCGTGAATTCGCAAAAAGTGTGACTTTAGTCTCAATCAACGGTAGTAACACGTACGTCCCTTCATCTCTGTCTTAACGGAGCTACCGACATTCTGACGAATGGCGACGAAGACCAAGACCAAATCCCATCCCTTTGTGGCTAAAATAAACACGTTTATAAGAATAGTTAAGTTAGAATTGCATAATTACTTTGGACGGCGTTTCTTATGGTGTCGTGAGCTTTATTTGGAATGGAAAGTGAAAAAAAGGGAATCAAGTGATGTTTGATGTTTCATCCTTTTAATACTTTATTACTTACTATTAAATCCCGGATACTAATTTCTTAATTGTTTTTTCCCCAATTGTGAGTTAATCTTATATTTGTTCTACTTTTGCATTAAGAGCACAACTTATAACAAAACAAAACTTTACTCCTGCCAAATGCCTTTTTTTAATTATAATACCAGTCCAGACGGCAGGTATTATTACGACTCAAATTTGCGAGTCATAATAATTAAGAGATCTTTTCGGAAAAAGAAAAGAAAAGAAAGAGACCTCAGAGTTTTGGCTACCATGACAAATGTCCCACAGGAATCTCGATCTCAACGAAAGAATAAATAGGAGATCTCCGATTGTCCGATCCTGGCGAAATTATCGCGCATTTTATCGCGACATATTGTCGGCGTATCAAGTATCAAGTATCAACAACCGCAATAACCATACGATGATCGACCATAAGATCGCCGCCGTCTGAAACAGCCACGTGTATCAAACCACGGCTAGATCAATAGCCACGTACCGAAAAGTTAAACTTCTGATCGGACCCTACGTATAGGGCTTGAAGCTGGCACGCATTAATTGGCTAGGTATGTTTCGCTATCTCTTAACCATGGTCAGATTCTACTTAACCGTGGTTAATAAGAATTTTTTTATTGTTTCTTTTTTTTTTAACATAAAAAAGACAAATAATAAAGAAACCAAAATCCAAATGTGATCGAAGTGAAAGATCGTGCGGTGCCTGTCTGCTTTCACACCAATCCATTAGCTTTTCTATCGCAACCGCATCGCATCGCGTCCATTGTTGATGGTGTTCTGTAATAAATTCCCCAATCTATTGTGTCTCTCTCCTTGTCGATCTTTTCCTTGCTTTCGTTTCTATTTAATCGTGCACGCATGGTTTGGTAATCACCGGCGCGAATTTCCGGCGAGTTGTGACTCTCAGTTTTCTTGCCGGGAATTTTGAGGAGATCGTGGATGAAATTCGGAATAGATTATTTTTGTTGAATGAGTGAGTGAATTAGGGTTTTCGTTATTTGGGAAGTGACAAGTTTCGCTTTTGAAGAACATTTTTGTGTTAATTTATGTTCTGGTTATCGGAAATAGAATTGGGCTTATTATTCTGGGGTGCCACAATGGGGGGATCTTGAAGATTCTGAATAGGGAAAACAGAGCACGCAAGGAAAGTTTGGATCTTAAGTGGGAAAGTTAGGCAACAGGTGTGAATTTGGTTAAATCATAAAACCCGTTATTGATAGTGCATTGCTTAGGAAGAAAAAGGGAGGTCTGTAGTTTGGTGAATGGGAGATGTGCAGGTGTGAAAGAGAGAATATTAATCGTAAGGAAAAGAAAATGGGATTGGTGAAAAGTGTGGAAAAGGTAAAGAGGAGCATTTCAAAGTCGACAATGAAGATGTGGTTGATACGCGCCACCACGTCGGTGCTGTTGTGGACTTGCATCGTTCAGTTGACGACCATCGGAGAGATGTGGGGGCCTAGAGCTTTGAAGGGTTGGCCATCTTGTTTCTCTCATGAAGCCTCCGCCATCTCCGTCTTGCAGGAAAAAGTCCCCGCTGTCCCTGCTATGGTTTTGCCACCTAAGAGTGAGTCGTAGTAGTTCATTCATTACTATTTGTTAATAAATTCACTTTGGGATCATTGAAAAAAGAAAAAAGACGGTTTTGATATTGATAATTTTTGTTGTGTGGGAAGTAAATGCCTTCAAATCGGGATGTTTATGGGTGGATAGCTTTTGGTGATGTTTGTGAACTTTCGTTTATTTGGTTTTTGCATTTAATTTTAAATTTACTGGTTATTTTGTTTCCTGTAGGGGTGTATAAGAACAATGGATATCTGATGGTTTCATGTAACGGAGGTCTTAATCAAATGAGAGCAGCGGTGAGTATTTGCGTAGCGTAATTTGCTTGCCATGGGTTCCTTATCCTCTTAATGGATTACTGTACTTTTTGAAACATTCTCAATCCGCACCTTTCTGGGGATTAATTAGTGTTTCTTTCATCACTTTACGTTTTTACAGATTTGTGATATGGTGGCTATAGCTAGACATTTGAACGTCACTCTTATAGTTCCAGAACTGGATAAGACCTCATTCTGGGCCGATCCCAGGTGTGTTAACTTATCATTTAATAAGTTTAAATCCGTAGCATATGTCGTTTGACTTCTTCGAGCTTTTTATCACAACTCAACCTTTCCGGATTACTTTTGATGACATGACAGTGAATTCCAAGACATATTTGATGTGGATCATTTTATCACCTCATTGAGAGATGAGGTTCGAATATTAAAAGAATTGCCTCCCAGGCTAAAGAGAAGAATGGAATTGGGGATGACTTATACAATGGCACCGATTAGTTGGTCAGATATTTCTTACTATCGTAATCAGGTTGGTTAGTGTTTAAATCTTTTCCATAAATACTGAAATTCATTGTTCTAAGGCGTAGTGGTTGCCTTATTACATCTACTTTATCAACCGTAAAAACTGTGGTGCCATATTAACTTTGGACATGTACTGTTGTTATCTATGGATTTATTAACTTATAAATTTTTCCTTTTCTTTTTTTGTTATGCTTGCAGATTCTTCCTTTGATATGGAAGTACAAAGTTGTGCATCTAAATAGAACTGATGCGCGATTAGCTAACAATCATCAACCACTTGAGATTCAGAAGTTGCGATGCCGTGTAAATTTTAGTGCTCTTAGATTCACTTCTCAGATCGAGGAGTTGGGTAAGAGAGTAATCAGGCTTCTAAGGCAAAATGGTCCTTTCTTGGTGCTTCATCTTAGATATGAAATGGACATGTTGGCATTTTCTGGTTGTACTCAAGGATGCGATTGGGACGAGGTAGAAGAACTGACAAGAATGAGGTGAGCTTGGTGGATACCTTTCTCCAATATCCAGTGCCAGGTGTCTGAAGCACTAACTTAATATTATATGCTAATTTGATAAATTTCTTATGTTAACAGATATGCTTATCCCTGGTGGAAGGAGAAGATAATAAATTCAGACTTAAAAAGAAAAGATGGATTATGCCCTTTAACACCAGAGGAGACAGCCCTTACATTGAGGGCTCTGGACATTGATCCAAACATGCAGATCTATATAGCAGCTGGTGAGATATATGGTGGAGAAAGGAGAATGGCAAGCCTTTCAACAGCATATCCTAGAGTGGTTTGTAATTTAAACCTGTATCCTAACTGGTTAAATCTGTGGGAACTATTGTTATCCATGATTTTAATTAGTTGCGTTTGGTTTTACTGAAACAGGTCAGGAAGGAAACACTGTTGGAACCTTCAGACCTCAGGTTCTTTCAGAATCACTCCTCCCAGATGGCAGCATTAGATTATCTGGTTTCACTGGAAAGTGATATATTTATCCCCACCTATGATGGAAACATGGCTAAAGTTGTTGAAGGCCACCGCAGGTACATTTCGGCTATCAATCAATATTTTGTCACATCTAGTTTAATGATATAATGTTGTGGGATTCATTCCCGTTCCAGTTTTTAACTTTCTGCATCTGTCTGAGGAACAAAAACTTGTGTATGCCCCTACATTGAACCTAGGTATTATTTTGTTTTTAGTCATCATCTTGCCCTTGTTTCTCTTTGGAATAAACGTATCAATGAGGAGATTTTTGACATCAGAATCAAGATTTTTGACATCAGAATCACACTTACCTTGTTTACATTGTCTAATGTATTTCAGATTTCTTGGGTTCAAGGAGACAATTTTACTGGACAGGAGGCTTTTAGTTGATCTAATAGACAGATACAATAATGGATCTTTGAATTGGGATGAGTTCTCCTTTTCTGTAAAACAAGCTCATGCAGAGCGGATGGGGAACCCAACAAAAAGGTTGATGATTCCAGACAGGCCTAAAGAAGAGGATTACTTCTATTCCAATCCAGAAGAGTGTTTGCTATCGTCAAATGATCAATTTAGTAGTACGTGATAGTTGTTGTATGAGGCTGTGACATACAGATGTTCTCCCACCGGGCTTGCAATTTACTGCAAATCATAAAACAGTTCTTTATTTGGAGATGGGAAAGTTACGATTGGGAAAGTTTTTATACTTGAAGAATGCCTGAGATGGTCAAAAGAAGCAGCCGGGGGATATTGGCATCTTTACCATATGCGAATAATTGGATTCTCATGTATAGAAGCTAACCTGCCATTGCAGGGTGATGACAGTCCACAAAACTGCGTTTGTACACTGGGGGATGCAAATATAGTTGTGACTTACCGGATCTCTGGCTGCCTGGAAGGTTAAGTTCTCCTCCTTCCATTGTACGTTTTTGTTTATTTTTCAATATCCATAAAATCTTTTAGTTCCTACCGAATATCACACCCCTGAAATTTATCTGTTCAGTGTTATCATTTGGCTTTGTTATTTTCACCCCGACTCTCATTTTTACAGATCGGTGCATAAGTGTTAGATATGTGTTATAATTAGGTTCACATATTAAGTGGACATAACCTTTGATTTACTGGTTTTTTGCAATTAAATTGCAAAAACTGCAGTGAGTCAAAAGGATGAGTTCCATATTAAACTAAAACAGCAGGCGCTGGTAAAGCAGGTATAATTTTCATTTTTGCTCTAATTAAATGCAACATAAGGTTTCCTTGCCTGGCACGTCGAGGAGGTATTCCAAATCTCGGATGGAATTTGTTATGAGGATCTGGTACACATAAAACTATATATACATGAACGTATCACCAGGCTGACAATAAACTCTAACTTTCTCTGAATTGTTACAATGAAAAACAAATATGATCAGACGAAGATCAGGGAATGATTTCATTGAAACAATTATGAAGTGATTAATTGGCGTGTCGTCACAGCTGAGAAAAGAATTTGAGTGGTTGCTTGCATGTCCTCCCGCACCAAACTGGTCGGCTGGGAGTGCTTGTTTGTTATTGGAAGAAAAGTTTGACAAGACGGTAGATATGGGCATTCGCGTGGAGACCATTAAGTGCAGAGAGCCTTCCATGTTGGCCTTTCGACCTCTGAATAAACTCTATTTCACATTCTGAAGTTGGATTTATGATCCATAGATCCATAACAATTAGCTGCTGCGTGGGTCATGTGGCATGGTCCATCCAATCACGTGCTTTGGTATTGGGAAACTCAGAAAGTTTGCTTTGCCAATTATAATGACTGGTTTTACTTGAAAAGAAATTGTGTACTGCCCGACAAATCTTAATTAACTGATTAAAAAATCCACGAGACAATGATACTGGGTCTGCTTTTTTACCAAAAACTAGGGGAACACTTCGATGCAAAGACATGGGACATCTTGTGAATTACGTTTTGTCTTCTACTGACATGTCTAATAATTTAATCGCTTTCACGTCAAAAAATAGCAACTCAAATGATGATTAACCTTAATCATTATTTTTAATGCAACATTCAATTGCTTTTATCAAAGAAGGTTTGCAAAACGGGACGTATTTTTCTGTCCCAAAATACCTTGGCTTTCTGTTCCCTTTGCATCTAAGCCATCACCTAAAATATCTTGATCCCCTGTCCCTTTTGCATCTAAGCCAATATATTCTTCTGTTCTAAAATACCCTGGCCCCCTGTCCCTTTTGCATCTAAGCCATCCATTCAATGAATGGATGGCTTAG
>JANIJH010000006.1:58166525-58184099 GCA_024520975.1 Erythroxylum areolatum | reverse complement strand
TTTTGACTGAATGATCGTTCTAGCATGCCACCCTTGCGGGGTACGTACTCGGATATCACCATAGATGTCGGGTACGTGTCTTGTGAGAGTGGGGTGCTACAGTAGGCCACTTTCACATAGCATTGTCCTAGCCATATCAACAAGAGTCTTGTTCTTTCTCTAAACAACTCCATTTTGCTTAGGAGTCTTTGGGCATGAAAAGTTATGAGTTATAACATTTTCATTACAGAAATCTTCAAATTTTTTGTTATTGAATTCTCTTCTATGATCACTCCGAATTGATGTAATGCATTACCCCTTTTCAATATGAATTTTTCTACAAAACTTTAAAAGTATCATCCTTATTTGATAGAAAATAAACCCAAGTAAATCCAGAATATTCATTTACTATAACAAAACCATAGTGTTTACCACTAAAGCTTTAAGTCCTAGTAGAACCAAATAAAGCCCTATGTACAAGTTCAAGTGATTGGTTAGTAGAAATAATATTTTTAGGAGGAAAGCTACTTCTAATTTATTTTACTTTTAAACAAGCTTCGCAAACCTAATATTGTTCAATTTCATGGATTAAAAACATAACAAATAACATGTCCCTACATTATTAAAGCATAATAAATAACATTTCGCTATGCTATAAAAATGCAGTAAATAACATTGCACTACATTATGAAACATGTAGCAAATAACATTTTATTATGCCATAAAAAATATAGCTAATACTATAGCTATAAAAAAAAAGTAGCCAAAAACTATTGTCTAGGTTTTATTTTTGTTACCAATCATTTGATACTAGAATTTTTCTTGCCAGCATCAACTGATATTTGATTTTTAGTTAAGTTTTTTCAATCCTTCAGCTAAAAAAAATTCATAGCTAATACATTTTGGCTATAATTTCTAGAAACATGGCCTTGTAATATTTAGCTACGACAATTTAATGATGTTTTATACTACAAAATTGAAACATCACAAATAACTATAGGTAATGTTTTTTAAACAATTGGCTACTTTTTTTTTTCATAGTCAATTATCTTCTTTATTGTAGTGTTATAAGCTTTGTCTTTTCAAATAAATTACTTTATTCTTATGTCTCTTTTAGATATGAGATAATTTCAATTGTGAATTTTCAATAGGGTGTCAACCGGCCAGGCTAGGCCTGGGCAGTAAATGGCTCGGCCTGGTCCGACCAAAAAATTTTCTTGCGGGCAAGAATGATCCTGCTGATGGCCCTGCCTAGGTGGCCTGTCAAACCACGGGCAATCCGTCGAGCCTTAATCAGCCTAATCGTTTAATATATTTTTAAAATTTTTTATATATTTATTTTAAGAGAATTTGAAAAAGTTGTGGTTGTATTTTTTAAAATTCATAAATTATAAATTATAGTATAACCATTTATAGTAAAGTATAAGATGAAATTACCTATAAATTATCCAAAAATATTTATTTAAAATAAAAGATATAAAAAACCAATATATATTTATTAAAAATATGTAGCAATGATAATGTTGCCATAATTATTCCCTAAAAACAAGATAATTTAATTTTAATTTTGTAATTTTATTATAACAATTAATTATAATGTAAATGTAAAAAAGTTTTTGTCTAAGTACAATGAATTTATTTGAAATATTATTTTTAATTGTTTAATAAAATATTATATTTCTTTTTAATATGATTTTAAAAAAAAGTTTATTAAGTTTATAATATAATATTTTTCAAACTTTCAATGTTTTTATAAATTATGTACAAAACTCTTAATTGATATAGTAGTTGTACTTTTAGTTATTGTTGATTTTTTACTTATATAGTTGTATAAATATTATTGTCCTTTTATATTATATCTATTATTAAATAATCATTGTAAAAGTTTATATTTTTATTACACATATTAAAAGAAATTAATTAATATCATGATTAATATTAATGCATTTAAACTTTTTTATTTTATTTTCATATTTACACAACATATACATTATGCATATATGTATGAGTTAATCACTTTATTAATCCTAATGTATCAATTCCAAAAGAAAATATAAGTAATTGAGTTATAAAAACAAATACGTATAGTATCTTATATTGAAAATAGATATTATTTTATTAAAACTAGAATACATCTTATAAATACTTTTGATATGTTTTTATAAATTATTATTTTTATTTCTTTTTAAAATAGTTCTTTTACTTTTTTGCTAAAATCATTATATTCTAATTAATCTAAATTTATATTCATAATTTTTCTCCTTTCTAAATTATAATATTAAAAGATTCATTCCTAAGTCATTCTAGTTAAAAGTTTGTTGAGAGTAATTCTTTACTCGAAACCTTGATATAAGTTTTACTTTAAATCGTTCTCGTCCTTAGAGTGTTATAAGCATACCATATTTAATAAAATTTATAAAATTTTCAACTTTTTATTTTTTAATATATATATATTAAGTCAAAAATTTAAATATAACAACATATAATTATGATATAATAAAGTTATTAATTTTATCGAATATTAAATTACGAAATATTTATATCTTTAACTATTAAACCACTTAAAATTTCATTTGAATAAAACTATAAGTTATTAAATAAAAGCATAACATCACTCACTAGCTTCTTAATGTTTTAAGTAATATTTTAGGTATAGTGAGCTAAATATTAACACAATTTGTGTTAAAAGTCATGAAGTCAGGTTTAGATTGAAGGGTGCTACATACATTTACTTATCACTAATGAAAAAATACAATTTAAAATTAAAACCTTGAGATGTATTATTGGCATGATTAATTCAGAATTTTAATTCAATTGATTAGAAATTTGTATGAAAAGCTATTAAGTTAATAGTTATAGTTAAGAATTTCAATTCAATTAATTATGAATTTTAAATTTACTTAAATAATTTATTAATTATTATAGGAGATAATTGGTAAAATCAAATTCATTAATTATAGAAAATTTTGCCGCACATGAATGATTATTTAAATCATTTTACAAAAAATGATACAATTTACAAAATTAAGATAATATCATGCTGGATATACTGGAGAGTGGAGACTAAGAAAGTATTATCTAATTGACTAATTGCATTTGTTGTTAAGATCGTCAACAGATTGGATCCAATCATCTACATATACAAACATTATATTTAGTAATATAATATTAAAATAAAAAGAATATTTAATAATATAATATTATATAAAAGGAATTTTAAAATACCTTCATCTTCATATATTTGATCAAAACAACGTTCAATTGGTCGATTAATTTCACTAGTCCCCTCCGCATTAACACTTGTGGCTATAGGAAAATAAAAAAACAATATTAGGTAAGATAATATAAAAATAGATAAATTAAATGTATTAAAAAGAAAAGAATTTACCATCAATATCTTCATTATTTAACCCACTTTGAGCATGCATAAGGGCTTCCACAGTGCAATAATGAAGTCTACCATGATGACAAGTAATGACTCGACCACTAGTCCTAAATGCAAACTCTGAAGCAACGGTTGATGATGGAATAGCTAACAAGTCCTGTGCAATGGCTTGCAAGATTAGATAATTATGTGCAGACGTCTTCCACCATGATAATATATCAAACAACTCACCTTTAGTTTTAGGAATAAAATTTGCGAAAAAATATTTATCTAACTCCATCGTATTATAAGAAGTCCTAGCCTTTTTCTGTTTTAAAAATTTGAAAGAGAATTTATCAATAATGGGTCAGAAGAAAAGGATGAACTCGAAAATGAAATTGAAGTTAAATTTCCTGCAGCACTATTAAGATTCCGATCATGAGTTTGTTGCATTCTAACTTTATAATCATTAAGCAATTGATACTATAATTGTTTCATGGTATGTACATGCTTTTGAGATTCACTAGTGTACAATGCATTATAAATATATTTAACCTCGTCCATCTTATATCTCGGGTCCAACACATATAATACTGCAACAATATCTCCAACTTTAGACCAATACGAATTAAACTTCACTACCATCTGCTCCACCATAGTCCGAATCATTGCTTTGGAGTGAAATAACCACAATGATAAAACATGCTTTATGTTGGATATAGTGCTAAAGATACGGTGTGAAGTTGGATATTTTGTTCCTGAGAATAATTCAGTCTAATTATTGAATAATTTCAACTTCGTACAAAGTTCTCTAGCCAAGTCCCATTGATCCTTTGATGGTACACATGTATACTCAGAATCCCTTTCAGCTAGTCTAATAAATAGCTGAGCATATGGGATTGTCGACTCCAACATCTTAAAAGTTGAGTTCCATCTGGTAGGACAATCCAAAACCAACTTCTTTGAATTTGGAATGCATAAAATTTGTGCACCATCTTCAAGTTTTAACTCTTTTAGGAGTTGCACTCCAATATAAAACATTATTCAGAATACACTCTATTGCTTTCTTTATCGTCTCCAACCAAAACTTCACAATCAAGTTAAGAATATGCACAAAACAATGCGTATGAAATAACTTACCTCTAGCTAATAAGCTCCCAACTTGCATCTTACCCTTCAACTTCTCAATCAAAGCATCATTTGTGCTACAATTGTTGATTGTGATGGAGGATACTTTGTTGTTGATGTTCAAATTCATCAAATAGTCTTTCAACATGTTTGCCAAATTTTCACTTGTATACGATGTCAGCATATAAATGAACCTATTATAAAAAAGCATACCAACATGAATCATATCATAAAATAATGAAAAAGTAAATGATAATAATATTCAAGAATATAAATTACCTTAAAAGTCTATTGCATAACTTCCAGTCGTTATCAATATAATGTGTCGTCACCACTATGTAACCCTTCTTGTAGTTATCGGCTGCCCACATATTCGTTGTTATAGCAATTTGTCCTTGAACACTCGATAGTGCTCTTAATGTTTCTCTCTTCTTGTCCTTATAAATTTTTAAAATATCATTCTTCAATGTATTCCGACTTGGAACCTTAAAATTCAATTGGAGTGAATTAAGAAATATCCTTAATCTTTTGTTTTCAACTATAGACAATGGTTGTTCATCTCCAATAACCATATTAGCCATCAAAATTCTTGATCTATTGTTGTCAAAAATTGTTACGGTCATTTCATTCTTTCCTTTTATAAGAATAGGGATCAAAAATATTTGACCTCCTAAAACCATCTTCCTTTTAGTACATGATTCCGCATGCCTTTTTAAATAAGATGTGCCACCTTTCGAACCACTTGATACAACTTATGATAATAATTGCACTATGCTTTTTCAATTTCGTCGATCGATATAGTCTTCTTAAAGTGATTCCAAACTTCACTTTTATATTGAATAACTTGAGTTCTATTTGAACTTCTATCTTCACTTGGTGTCGGAATGGAAGTTTTCCCTTCTACCTCTGGTACTGGATTATAACTCTCAACTGAAGGAATATGCTCGTCCATCTGATCTGACAAAAAAATATAAATACTTGAGGTTAGAAATAAGAATGTATTAGAAAATTACACATTCTTAATCAAAATAGTTTGCCCACATTTTAGTTAAAATATTCCATATAAAACAAAATGTTCAAGAAAATCAAAGAATGTTCAAACTTTGAATATGCTAGAATCTTCAAGTAAGTTAGGTTGATCATTTAGAGGATTAATACAAAGATGATAAAGGCATTAACTTCATACTCACATACACATTATAAGATATGTGTATTTTGGTCCTCTTGTTACAAGCTTAAGATAAAGCTGAACTACTGACATGAGTCATTTGAATTACCGTTTGTAAACACAAAATATTAAAGCTATTTTTGATGTGGCCATTAAAGTGGTTCTCCAGCCACTAAAACAAAAGAAGAAAAAGAAGAGAAAGACACAAAAGGCCTGCTCCATATTGTGATTACGAGATGAAGTACAAAGAGGAAATAAGGCATCTAAGGTCCCACGATACAGAAACATCAGGATGTAGTTTACTCTAAAGTCTTTATTGACAGAACTATGAACAATTCCATAAGCATCAAGTTAAGTGTGTGTTGTATTCGGGATTGAGTACTGATCTATATATGAATCATTCCTTTGTGTTCTTTAACATCTCAACTTTTCTACTTCTTTAGGTGTCTTTGGACAATATATTAACTAGAATGAGGAATATTTCTTGTATGACATACCAATTTGGTTTGTTGTGTATCACAATCCTACTATATTTAGTTGAATGATCCTAATGTAATCATTGTTTTATGTTGAATCATTCACAATGATTTCTATTGATTGTTTTCTTCGTATCTTGCATTTGTTATCACTAATATGCAAATGGTATGGGTTCAATGAAACTTCTTTTGTTGACCTGTACCTTACCCAAACAGATAAAAGTAGTTAAAAAAAAGTAGCCTACATTGACACTTTCACTAATAAAAGTATAATACGTGAAGTATGACAATTATTAAAGTGCAAATTTAGGTGAATAATAAGAAAATCACATGAAGGGAAGACAATGGGTAACCACCAGTAGTAACAAAAGGCAAGCTGGTTTCATGTTCATATGTGGAACTTTGTAGCCCCCTCGTAATGATCATTTTATTTTTAACCTAAAAATTCAAATGATTAATAACCTTTTCTATATATAAATCAAATATACAAGACTTAAAAAAGGGGTTAGTAATAGTTATATAATTAAGTACCTTGTAAAAATGAGTAATTGCATCTCAAACTTTACTTTTGGGAAGACAAGATTCATTTATTGTAGTTTTGATCAAGTCTAACATATCCTAAATTGACTTTTTTGTCATTAAATCTCCTAAATTAATTATAGTTTTGTTTACAATGCAATTTTCAAAACCAAAACACAAAATATAGAGAAAAGAATTGAATTACTAAATGTGGCAAACACCAACAGTGAGGTTGTGCACTATGATTCAAATCACTCACCTTAAGACACCTTAAGACAACTTCATTTAATAAGAGGAATGATGATTGGAGTTTATAACATCACATATCTATTGCAATTAAGGGAATTTAGAAGCTTTAAAATGATAGTAACAGAGGGTAAATAGAGTAGTAGCATTGGGAATATATATTGCTGACCCTGAAAGCCAAGCCGAAAGAATTATGAACTAATAACACTAACTCGGGGTTAATAGAAACAGATGATCAAAATACTAACAT
This sequence comes from Erythroxylum areolatum, assembly GCA_024520975.1. Lineage (NCBI taxonomy): Eukaryota > Viridiplantae > Streptophyta > Magnoliopsida > Malpighiales > Erythroxylaceae > Erythroxylum > Erythroxylum areolatum. Next base: position 58,176,969 of record JANIJH010000006.1, on the reverse strand, counting down.
AGCAAGAAAGATGGTTTGAGCTGTGAAATCAAATACATTAATATCTGTGACATTTTATTAAGCACATTACAAGCATTATCCCATATTCCTAATATTAACATACAAAGTTCTCAAATTAGCCACATTACATCTCAAAACAATTAAAAAAACCAAATTGACGAAGAAAGAATGAGAGCTTACCTTCAACGTTGCCACGACAGAAGTTGTACGAAGAAGAAGATCGAAGGAACAAAGTGAAACAGAGAAGAAGAATAGAGAAGTGAAAAGTGTTGTGTGAGTGAGAGTGAAACTCTGAAAGCAACTGGGTCATTGGGTGAGACTGTGAGTCATTGGGGATGAAGGGAGATGGAGGCAGGTAGGAGGTTGAGGGGCAGGCACGATCGTGTGAGGGAAGGAGGTAGGTGGGCTAGGTGGCTTTCATTTAATGAGAGGCAAAACGACGTGGCAGCTGGGCTGGTTGGATTTCGTTTAATAAAAGGCAAAACGACATCATTTTTGCTTACACGAAAATGACGTCCTTTTGTCTTGTATTTTATTAACTGTTTTATATCTTAAACGATGTTGCAAAATGACTGTCTTATATCTTAAACGACATCATTTTATTTGTGGCCAATAACGAGCCATAGGCTGCGACCCGGGACCCGTGGCCTTGCTCAGAATGTCACGAGCTATAGCCAACCGGCCTGTGGGTCGGTTTGACTGGGCAAAACCTATTGACCATGGGCCAGGCCGGGCCAGGTATATTTTGACATCCTTACACGTGGCCTTGGCCAATAGTTTTAGTATAGAATAAACTGCAACTGATTTTCACAAATAATAAAGTAACGACTTGGAATTGATTAATGTCTACATTTATAAACATTTATAAAATACTCAACAATAGACACCTACTTATTAGATTCTCTATTTGATGTTTAATGCCAGGGATATAAGTAAGTTCTACGTAGTGATGACAATGGGCCCAATTAACATATAAAATATAATAAAGCATGAATCATAATTCTTACCTTATTGTGAGGCTTGATTTTTTCTTGTCATTTCCTTAAAATCATTTTTGAAATCAATTTCTCGTAACCACTATAGCCGAACAAGTGTCCAACCTTTAATGGTATATATAGAACATGTTAAGAGAACTCAACAACTATTGTAGAGAGAGATAGGCAAAAAGTACCAGTTCCTTTGAAGTCTATATATATTTATAATATATTTTGGACATTTTATTAATTTAACTGAAATAAATTAAAATTTAAAATTAAATTTAAATAAAATTAAAATTAAAATTAAAACTAACTAAATACCAATTATGCCTAAATAAAATCCAATATTTCATCTTGATCTTTATTTATTAAATATCTTATATTTAATAATAAAGTTTTTCAAAATTTACAATTAGCTCTAACTTGATTAAAATACCTTTTCTCTTTTTAGTCCATTCTTTGTATGTGACCTATTAAGTTTTTAAATATATTGGCAATTGCTATAAATTATAACTCTAAATTATATTTAGGATTAGATAAATTAAACTCCTTTAATTTATCTTTAATTTTTAATTAAATAATTTACATCCATATATCAAGATTAGTATTTAACAATGTATTATGACCACTTAAATATTTTGAAATGTCAAAAATAGTTTTGACTAATCTTTCCATGTATGAATTTTTGTATAATTCAATCTTTTTATCATATAATTTTCCAATTAAACACAAAACATAAAATTAATATCTACTATATTTGAGTTCAATCATATTAGTTTTCCACCATTAGTAATCGATTCAATTAATATTTGAAAATTATTATCAAAGTATCATTCTATCTTGGCCAAGGATTTCTTGAATTAATAATAATTGAGAACAATGGAACATTCTTCCTAATCACTTTAGAGTGATGAATCTTATATTGATCACTCAATTATCTATATATAGTTTATGCTATATCCAATTATTATTGATTGAACTACTCTTAACTATAATAGGTTATAAGTAGTATCAAAATATAACAATCTTTATACAAGATACTTTAAAGATCTCAAGTCCAAGATTCACTTAATACAATTATGATATCTAAGTATTATTCCAAAATGGAAATCTCATATACAGTCAATTCAGTGAACCTAGTCTATAACAAACATGTATTCATTTGTTTAATTATATCCATACTTTAGTCTATAAGATCTAATCATTTCTTCACAAGGAAAAACATAATATATGCTAGTTTTGTTTACGTTCTATTAATGTCCAATTTTAATAAAACAATAACTAGAAATAATTTTTGGATAATACTTAAATTCAATATGAATCTCATAATTATGATCTGTTCATAAAATTTGTAATGTATATTTACCCTATGGACTTTATCATATGCACCGAAATATGTATAAGATAAATAATTATGTCACTAATTTATAACCAACTGATTGACTATATGACATAAACTAATAATTTCTCGCTTGTACTAAGTCAATCGTTTAAGTATCTTATACCATATCTCTATATGACGATCAGTTACTATTGTGACAGTGGTTTAGTAAGAGAATTTTACAAGATTCTATATAGTGAGTGCCTGCATAAAATTCAACAAAACTTAAACCAAGCAAAACCAGCCGAAGCCAATACGGTGAAATTCAGAGGCAAAAACCCCAACTTTCAAAACTGAACGCAAAAAAAAATCGCCACAAAAAAGATTGAAATCACGAAAAAACCAAACCTCAACTTCAAGTTTGGCAATATAGATATAAGGGCTGCCTTGTCCCGCCTCTTAATGGATTCCTCATCAAAACTCGCTTCTTTGAGACGCTTCCAGATGGTATCATCTGTGAGAGGGCTTCGCAACACCTTGGCACCGGGTGTCAACGATAGAGTCCTACCTGCACTCACCATTTCCCACCAAAACCTTTAAATTTGAAATTCAATCACACTGTTGAAGGTCTAAGGAGAGTCAATTTCTCAGTTGCTGTGTTCATTGTTGTTGCAAAAAGCTTCGTTCATTTAAACCCATAGGCTACTGTCATCGGTCCGCCTCTAGCCATTTCTTTTCCTTGCATCTCTTGTCAATCGTTGTTGAATCCCGAAAGCGGAGCCCAACTTCGGATCATGAAACGTGAGCTTAATCCAATGGAATTTCCTTAACCATCATCGGTTTATCTTTATGCTGTGATACTATAACTATTGGACCCCATTTCTGGAGCCCAATATTCCAAAATGTCATGAGACGTGAGTGTGCGTATTACCTTGAAGGGTTATTTCCATGAACCCTCCTTAGTCATCATTCTCATAACATCTCAGACCCCAAGGGGCGGTGTGCCCACACCAGTCAATCACTAAATCACAATTTGAATTCTTCATAACAATTGTAGCTCTAAGTCTCTAGTTTGATTTGAAGCAATAACCATCTCAATCGGAGTTCTAAAGATGAAGTTATGCTTAAAAAGCCAGGGTAAATTAACACCCTAATCATGCTCTCTCAACCGACCCCTTACTATCTTTCCATCAATATTTTTCAGATCAAAGCTAAAAGCTACCAAATTTCATGTAGAGATAGATTCATGTGTTAGAAACCCATTGCTTTAAGAATCACTTCATTTGAAGGTCGGATGATGAAGTTAAGGCTAAAAAAATCAAACATGTTTATATCCTCAATCACATTGTACCTATCTTGGGACAATTGCCATAACTTTCAATATAAATGTCGGATTGCATTCATTCTTGTACTATGTGAAAGAGGACTTCTAGATCGACAACTTTCATAAAGATTACAAAGTGAGATTCCACTTTTAAAAGGGTCAAAGATGCAAATTTCCTATAGCTGTACAGTGTATGTCCGTTTACATGTCCCCCTAATGGACATAGATGGGTTTGGGGGCCATTTTTCACCCGAGAAGGTCCGTTTAACGGACATAATGTCCGTTAAATGGACATTGGCAATGCTGGGGGTCCTAACAAACCCGAGAAGGTCATCTATTTAATGGACCTAAAGTGTGTCTAACGGACATAGGGGTTACCCAAACCCCTCCAAAGCTTTCCAATGCTTCCTACATCCATTATAACATTATTTTCACCCATAATCTTCTCAATTTCACTTCTTCTAATGCAATAACACTCCTTAAACATTCAATTACCAATTTGGGTGCCTTAAACTCCCAAAACTCAACTCAAATGACTCATCACATACACAAACTCTCATCATTTACTATAGCTGCTATGTACATACCTCCTATGCAACATCACCAATTATAATACTCATATCTCTTAACTCTGATATCCAAAATTTACATACTTTATAGCATTAGAAAGATAAGAGGATAAGCTACTAATTTCTAGAAGGAAACTTTACCTAATTCAGCCTAGATTAATCCAGTTTTTCCCCTGAAGTTAAAACAGAATTCCTATCTTTCCTTTCCATAATACGTCTCACTTATATGAAACAATAATTCGTATTCAAAATTTATCATCTCAATTTGGTAACTTCCTCAAGTATACCTAATTCCAACCTAACCTCATCCTTAATTTATTCATATTTCAACTCCACCTCATCCATACCCAAATTCACATTTCAATTTGACAATCATCCATAAACAAATTCACATTTCTTTAACATCATGAAATAAGAGTTTCACAAAACTTTAATGGCATTTCCAAGTCACATTACATCATCAATATCAAAATTCAAAATACAAAAGATGAAAAATCCAATAATTCTTGAAATACATCTAAAGCCTTGTTTTACATAAACTACTCCAAAACAAAACAAAACAAAACATGCAAATTCGGAGTGATGTCTTAACTTTCTTTCACTCGGTCTCTTGCTCATCACTTGAATAGGGGGAGGAGAGTGGGGGTGAGCTTAAAAGCTCATGAGTAACAGGTTTATAACGAGAAACAAGCGAAAATCATTGAAAAAGTTCATTACCATAAAAAATTCTTGTTGAATCATAAAACACATATTTTTCAAAATTCTTTTCTTGTAATCAAATTCACAACCAACACAATTTATGCATTCTTCAACTTATTCACAAATCATAAACACATAAGCACATCAGATTGGTTTGGGCATATCCATAAACATGACGAACTACACAATTCTATATAATGGTCCTGCGTAGTCGTAAACTTGAGAGAGTCCATAAAGGAGCTCTATGCCACTAGCAGGCAGGCGGGAGAAGCCTTAACTTGGTCAACGTGCACGTGACATTCTTGAATAGACTACACCAAACCCACATAACATGTAATTCATGACTTGAAAACAGATTGCCCAAATGGCAACATTTCAAAAACTTGTTTTTCATGAACATGCAATTTTTTGAAAACCCTTTCATTTAGCAATTCACAATTCATCATCAAAATTTCATACACCAAAACATGTAGCAATTTCAAAAATCATTCAAAGCAATAAAAGCAACATTTATGAGGTAATTGAAATCAGTTTATTCTCTTGCTTTAAATGGAAACATTTATGGCTCATTACTCAATTATAAACATGAAATCTACTTTGAATTTCCTTGCTTAATACTTACTCAAAGAGACCTCGCCCCTTGCTCTTCTCTCCTTTCTTGATTTCCTTCATCAAAGGCAAAATCTACCATTCAATAGGAATTTCAATTGGAGAACCCATAAGATATATTCACTAAAATTGATCTTAGAATTTTTAAACCCATTCATTTCTTAAGCTATATGAATCAAAACTCTCTCAAAAATCCAAAATATTAAGATCAAGCTTATCTTGAATTTTCACCAAATGAACAGTTTGTTGGCTCTAATGGAAACTCTCATCTTCTTCTACCTTTTCCCCTTCTTGCATAACTTCAAAATCACTCCTTAGGATCAAGAAAAATCAAAACCTAGCTTTTCTTCTTTTTTCTCCTTTCTTTCTTCTCTACGACTCTCTCTTCTTTCTCTCCTTTCATTCAAGTTTTTGTTTCTTCCTTAAAAGCCAAACATCACTTCTTATTTCAATTATGCCATTAATGATTGAGAAATATCCAATTTGCCCTTCCTTCAAAGCCTTAAGACTTTAATGCTTAAGTGATCTTTCCAAAATGCACTCATACATATATACTCTTACCACTTAATTCAACTAAACCATATTTTAAAATCCCACTAACATTAACATAATAATTAACTCCAAATAAAAATAATTAATCTAGCAAGACTTGAAAATTATTTAAATTATGCCTAACTCCTTCAAAAAATCTAAGCCTTTTCTGATAAAGTAATTGAAGGAATTTGATAACAATTCCTTCTAGAAAAATGTTCCTCATTGTCTTATTTTTCTAATGACACCAAAATAATTCAATTTGGTTCAAATCTGAAAGTCATATCCCAAATATTTCCGAACTATTCTTATACTGAAATAGTATTTTGTGCTCAATTCCCATCAAAAAATTGATATTCTTAAAGACTGAATCAAAACTCGATTTCGTCAGACAATTTGTAGCACTATGCCTCTAGTTTACTCCAAATTAAAAATCCTCTCATTTGGATAACTATAGAAAAAATTATGGTTAAAATACTGAAGCATACTCAGCGAACATGTTTCAACTACATTTTCCAGCTTATGACTTCCAATATTTCACATACAATTTTGTTCTAACTTCCAAGAAATATTTGGGGTCCAACAGTCGCCTCCATGTTATCATCTTTTTTGACTATCTAAAAGATCTGGTAGAGGTGCATGCAATGGCACCAAGTTTGTGTTTAGAGCTGAATAATTAGAATTGAGGTTTTTGTATTTTTTGTTCATATTGGTGCTTTTGCATTTTGTGTGCTTTGTGGTTCTGCAATTCACTTTATCCATGTTTGGAATAGGCAAATGTTTTGTTTTGAGACCAATAAACATCGAATCATCGACTTTAGATCACTAAAATATAGATTTGCATAACCAAGTGGATGTTTCAGGACACTCCATGAGCTGTATAAGGGATCTAATTTGTTTATGTGAATTGTCCTGGTGACCAGTGTGTTGGCAGTGTTTGCATTGAGGGAAATTAATTTGTCAAAGGTAGTTTTAACTGAAGAGTGAATAATTTTATCGTTTGACTAATATATCAAATGTTCTAACTATCTCTTGTTTCACTGAACACTTTCCAGATATTTTGCAATATAACATCCAGTTTATTTTAAGCATTGCATTGCTTTAAGTACTTCACTAGTGGAAACTTTTAACAAGAAAGAGCACATTTACCGTTTATGCCTTAAACTGCTCCATTGCAGATTTTAGAGTTGTTTAAAAGTGATGTTGATATTTGCTAATAGCTAGTAAATATCACTCATTGGTGTAGCATAACACCTTGTTACAGCCTATAATCACTTGCAATATGCTTTTGATTGAGTTTGCTATCTAGTTTGAGTTCCTTGGTAAAGATTCAATTTGATATGAAAATACAGTTGAGGTTGAGGTTCCTGTATATAAGGCTATTGAGTAGTTTTGGACTGGTAAGTAATGGTGGTTAATGTTGGTCTGAATGTTGATTAAATTTGGAGCTAATGGGCAAGTATTTATTCCCTTTTTTAGGAAAAAAGCAAACTGATGATCTTTTTGACAAGCTGGATATAACTAAACTGAATGCTCACCTTAAGGAGCTCATGCTTGGCCTGACAACAAAGGTTATCTGCACATACAATGCATTAATCACCTTGGATGGATAGGTAATTTCCATTTTGGGACCTCTTGGCTGCTCATAAATCAATTGGTTATTTTTTAATGTGTAATTAGTTATTTGTTCCTTTCAATGTTACGAGGCATTTGTTACTGCAGTACTGTATTTAAGATGGATATATAGATATTGCCTACTTTTGATCAGGACGACTAGATTATGAAATCAAGTAGTCTGTTGAGATGGAAATTATATCCTTTTCATATTGATTGTTTCAGTAGTATCACAAGTGCTTTTTGATTTGCTTGCTGATGCTATATGATTAAACATTCTGAACTATAAATTGCTTAGAATACCAACTTAAGTTTGAGGTTTTGAAAATGTTTAGTGTTTTATCCACATATTTGGTTTTCAATTTGTACGTGTGCATATTATAGTGTAAAATTCTGTTGTTATTTGTGTCTCATTCAATTTTCCTGAATTTTTTTAATGTTCTGTTTATCGTCCTTTGTTCCCTTCTAATGTTCTTCACGGAACAACAGCAACCATGGAGTTTCCAAGAACCTAAAAGTGTGATTAAATGAGAACACTCTTCGATGCAGAGCTTCACTTCTGAGATTGTTGCAACCCAAATGAACAATCAAGCCAGCAATGGTTGTCAGTGTGATTATGGGAATCAGCAACAGCAGTATCAGTATGTTAGAGAGCAGAAAAGATTGGAAGATGGATACAATTGAAGAAAATATGGTCAAAAACAAGCCGAAGGAAGTGAAAATCTGAGAAGCTATTACAAGTGTAAATATCCCAATTGCCTAACAAAGAAGAAAGTTGAGAGTTCTTTAGATGGGCAAACTGTTGAAATAGTTTACAAGGGCAGTCACAACCATTCAAAGCCTTAGTCCACTAGAAGATCATCCTCATCAGCTTCTTCTCGATATCCAATTCAAGCTCCTAATTCTACAATGATTAATGAGATTCAAGATCAGTCATTTGCCTCTCATGGTAGTGTTCATCACTATGCCCTTCACCGTGCAGCACTAGCAGGAACAAATAGGGTTTGGCAAAGAGTAAGTCGAGAGATCCATCCAAGCGTCATATTGATTCAAGAATGTATAGTACAAGAAGTTTGATATATCTACTCGTATTGATATATTATACACTTATGATGAACTTTTAATATTGGTTATTGTATTATGACATTTTTGTAAATTGTAATTAAATAATACATTATCTGTAGGCGTGAAATTCTTATGATACATAAATAATTATTAAAAATAATGATATACCAAAAAAATTAAAGAAATATTAAATAAATAAAATTCATAAATAATATTGAATAGTTATTAACCAAATAAGATTAAAAAATTTTGTATTTTAAAAAATAATTATTAAAATTAAAAACTATTAAATTAAAATAATTTTTGAAAAATGAAAATAATAATTAAAAACCAAAAACATTGTGGAAGACTTTTTGCGACGTTTCAAAAAATGTCGCGAAATGTGACTTTCCGCAACGTTTTAAAAAACGTTGCGGAATGTGACTTTCTGTGACGTTTTTTGAAACGTGTGAAAAAGTCGCGGAAAGTCACATTTTGCGACGTTTTTTGAAACGTCGTGGAATGTGACTAACGTCGCGGAATGTGACTTTCTATGATGTTTTTGGAAACATCGTGGAATGTGACTTTCCGTTACGTTTCCAAAAAATATTCTGGAATGTAACTTTCTGTGACGTTCCAAAAAACGTCGCAGAAAGACCAATTTTTTACTGAAATTTTTAAAATGTCATGAAATATCTGTGTTTTTTGTGACATTTTATGGAAAATGTCACAGAAATCTTTTGTCTACACCACATTCCGCGACGTTTTTTGTAACAGTTTTTAAAATGTCGTAAATTGTATTATGTGACGTTTTTTGAGATTTTGTGATGTTTTTTAAACGTCGCAAATTGTGTTAACTTTTTGTAGCGTTTATATCTTGAGAGAAGGCTTCCAATAATACATAACTAACAAATTATCTTCATAGAGAGGTTTTTTTTGGCCTATTCTCATGAGAGGAATAGAGTCATAAAGCTCCTTTGTCATCTCCATACTAATACATACCTTAGCAAACCTAATTCTTCTCTTCTTAGCCACGTGCCTATCCAAGCACGACGACTTTCCAATGTAGTTAGACAACAAACTCAAACATTTTGTGGTCCAATACTCTAATTGAACATTACGTAAGTTTACCCATGTTAGAATGCTTTCATGTTTAATCATGCATAAATTAGTACTTTACTGCATGTTTTCAGGAATATAGGGAGTTGTCCAATGTGTCAACACTGTCAAGGACCCTCTTCTATCACTTTCAAAGCATCATTCCGAGAGGAAATTATCATATTATCTTTAGAGAGGAGCACATCCTATAACCCTTTATGCTTCCAGACCGTGTGTGCCTAACTTAAGAATCCTATTAGGGATGATTCCCATATAGCAACTCAGCTTTAAGTATCTCCATTTTAAAAGCAACGATAATTTTACTCTCTGTCTCCTCCGGAGGACAATAATGAAAGGAGAGGTATGTTGCATCTCCAAGGACCTGTTTCCAACTCTTTTGAGTTAAAGGAGGAGCAAACTCTGTTACATGGTTGAGACGGGGATGTGAGGAACATTAGGTGTTAGACCCCGATCCTTTTTCCCTATTAAATAGGTTTGTAATTTAAAATTGTCCTTTGGTTACTATGAAATTAGGGTTTTATTAGATTTCCTATTGGTTAGAATAATTTAGGGATTTTAGTGCAATAATTATTAATTTAAGGAATTTAGTTAAATTAGAATTTTAATTTTGGTGTTAGATTTTAAAAGAATAAGAAAA
>JANIJH010000006.1:58148156-58160895 GCA_024520975.1 Erythroxylum areolatum | reverse complement strand
AAATCTCCACCGTTCAGAATGGAGAACAATATGTCTAGAAACTGTAAACCAAAAATGAGACCGATCCAACGGTGAACAGCTTCCCGATGGCCGAAAAAGTAAAACAGGTCGAGTGAAAAATCTCTCCCTTTTGTGAAGACAAAATCTCTCTCTTCTCTCCTCTCTCTCTTCTCTTTTTCTTCTTGGCAGCTGCTGAAAATTTTAGTAAACAATTCAAAAATTAACCCTAATGGGTTAAAGATAAAATGGGCTTTTAAAAAAAATATGGGTTTTACCACATAAGAGGGAAGCCAAACCCAACAACGTCTTCTCCTGCATTTTTTCTATTTATTCGTACTTATTTGTTGACTTGTTTTTAATATGGAAACAACATCATAGGAAGTTCCTGTTGTCTATCTCTAATTATATTAAATTAAGCATTAATTTAGTTCCCAATATACATATTATATCTGCATCGTGTTTGAACAATATGTGGTCCCAAACATTTAAATATATTCCTAATATTGTCTCTATTGTGCTTGCATCATATTAAAGTATAGTTTTTGCTTCATATTTAATATGTATTTATCATTTTTGTCCAAGAAAAAGTTCTAATTTTATATATTGATTTGTGTTTTTCAAGTTACATTATGAATTTATATGTCTAGTTGTGTTTTCCAAGTTATACTATGAAATTCCAAGTTACATATTGACTTATGCTTGATCTATCTAGTTTGCTTTGCTACTTATAAAGCAAGTTATGATCTGTCTAGAAAATGTAACAAGGAAGGCTCAACTTACCTGTTGAGACGTCTTCATTGGTATATAAACCTTACTTTGCTATATAAATCATTTACAATAGGAATCATTTTATGTAACTGCAACCATTAATTTTTACTTAATGTTATACATCAAGTTGTTAAGTATAAGGTTCAGAAGTCAATCTAGCATCACTCTATTAACAATTATAAGTTAAAGCAAAGAAGAGCAAAACATCATTAGCACTATCATCATGAGACGAACTTTCAGAATCAAGTGTAAATAAATGAAGCAATGTGGTGCATAATCAACCACATTATAGTTATTATTTGTGTTGTTATTGTAACTTGTGGATTGTTGTGTTTTAACATAAATTATAGATCGATGCATTGTTAGTATTTTCTTTTGGATGGATGTGTTGTTGACATAACTTTTGACTTTATGTCTATATAAATATATATTTTTGCCACTTTTATAAATAAATTCCAAATATATTACTAATATTTAAGTGTTTGCTACTTTTGATTAATCAATTATAATTATATTACTATTATAAATTACTAATATTACAAGTAGCATATGATAAATGATGTGGAATCATTATATTCAATATGTAATTACAATATATAGTTCAATAGAAGTTTGAGTGCATAATCATTACATTCATTACAATTTAATATTGCTATTCAATGCTATTTTCTCTCTATATATATGAAAATAATACCCATCATAAGCACAAGAAATGTACTCATTAACATAAAATTTAACCCTATTTTCTCTTTTTCTATCAAATTAATGTTTTGCTCCATGAACTTTATTTGCTCCTCAATCTCTTTAGTTAGAATTGTTTCAATAGTTATTTCTTCAACTATCTTCCTCAACATACATACCTCTTTACCCAATTTATATATTAAAATTTTCATTTTACTACTTAAAAAAATTACCTCCTAACTTGAAACAAAACTTAATTTATAATTTAAACATTATAAACAAAATTTTTAAAACTAATTACAAATAAAAACTCACTAGACAATTGTGGCATCTATAAAATCTCCTCTCTTGATTATGATTCCTCTATGAAGTTCTTAATAGAGCTTTAACCCACTATAGTTAAAAAATTATGAGCATTTAAACTCAATATTGTATTGGTAGATGATGGAGATTTCATAACTTCAAACTGCAATTATCACACATATAACATTGTATAACCCTAAATCTAGAAGATTTAATCATATGATGTGACTTCCAACAATTAGTTCTGGACCTAAGCATGTTTTTACATCTTTTGGATTGAAAAAAAAATTATAAAAAGAGAGCAATAATTGTTCAATAGAAGGCACTAATAAGTAGAAGTATATTTTTAAATGTGGTAATGTATTTTTAAGAATAATTTTGCAAAATTTTTTGCTCAAAACAATTTAAGAATATTAAATTTGTCCCCACATTCATTCTCTTAAAGCCCAAATAAACATCATAGTTTAATAATATTAGATATATACTATCAACATAATCTAATACATCCATTAAAACAAATGTTTTAATATACCAAAAACTTTCATAAAACTTCTAGTGACTTATGTATTAAAAAACTCCAATAAATGATACTGCATAATATATCATAATTACTTAGAGATGTGCATCCTATATGTATTCTATAATGGATCAAAATTAAAAATAAAAAATCAACTCATACATTTACCAACAAGATATTTCATCTATGTATACCTGTATAATATATCACAATTAACTCAAGCATTTGCATTCTAGTAAAAGAGAGTAAAAGAAACAATACTTTTAAAAGTTAATTTCTTATTCTCTTACAAAAAAATATCAATCAATAGGAAATGGGTGTTCATTTGCAAGGTGTTCTTAAAAAGCAAATTATTTGATAAGTATCAGTAATAAGTAGAGCTTTCTCAATTTCCTTTAACATATAAAAAAGATTTATAGCAGTTTATGTAGGGGTTAAGTAGATCATTAGAGATGGAAATTATGAAAGAAGGAAATTAAATAACCTCATAAGTATTTTGTATCTTAGAAACTAGGCATCCTGTATAATTGTATATGGTTATAAGATCAAATAATTTACAAAATATAAGTAGTTATTTTATGCACCAATCAGACATAGATCTTTAAACCAATCACAAAATAATGAAAGCAACCTTTATATAAGGAGTATTGATACAAGAAAGATTCCTTGATGAAGGAGCTACTTCACTATTGATGAAAGAGAAGATGCTAAGGAAAAATGTTGTATGAAAAGACGATGTTGCCTTATATAAACACCAATACACCAAATGACTAGGGTTGTTGTATAAAGGGGAAGATTCAATGTTTAGATGACTAAGGATATCTCTTATGTGAAGGAGAAGACATCAAGTTTCAGTTAGGAATTTAAATTTTGTTTGTGATTATTAAGAAATGGCATCAGAATAAGAAAAATTAGGAGTTAGAGTTCTTCAGGTTGTTTAAGGGTTTTAGGAATTTTTAATTTAATTATAATTAATTTAGTTAGTTCATTAGGATTATTTGTAATTAAATTAGTTCTAATTATGAATTTAAAATAACAATTAAAACATTTTAACTTAAATATGACAAGGGTTTCACTGTAACTCATTACATCTACATAGCACAGTGTGGTCCAAGTGTTATATTAAAAAAAAATCAAAATCATTCTATGTTAATGTTGACATGGTACATAATGGATGAAGATTTAACTTTGTTCAGTTATTCGTCCATTCAAAATTTATTTTGAACATTTTGTAAACAATCAATTTGGATTTTTGGTGAAAACATTAGGGTCTAATATACTTTTTTTCGTAAAAGCCTCAATAAGGTTTCAAGATTAAAAATAAAAACTTAACATTGTTGATCTCTATAAATGCTCCAAGCTTGGATTTTCAAAAACTCTCCTCCCTGTAGAAGTCACTAACTCTACTCTCAACACATTAAATACATTTTAGGCAAAAGAGAGAAATTTTAAGTTTTGAGGGAATAATTAGTAGTAGTGAGTTATGCACATGTCAAACATAGAGGAGAAACCTGATAATTTAGGTGCTCTTTAGAGTTTTTAGCATATGGATTCTTTGCTTTGGAGCAATATTATCCCCCTACCACCAAACGTTCTAATATATCTTCAAACTGAGTGAAAACTAAAATTTTAATTCCTTTGAGCAAGATGTAATTGGTATGGAACATATAAATTCTATATGCAAATCCCCAAATAATTGGTCAATTAATGAAAAAATGCAGAACTTTATTTTGAGAAAATGAACATGAGCTATACATTTTTCATCAAGCTAGAAATCTCCACTTTTAATATTACATACATACAAAAATATAATGTTTAGCACCTGTATACATAACAAAATCTATAATCTGAGAGATCCTTAACCAAAATTGACAAAGACAACATCATGTATAAAACCTTTGATTGGGGCTTTGATATACTTGCTTAGTTATTTTTAGGTGGGTGGGACTTTGGTCTATGATAATCACCCTTAATGATGTGATACCAACCAAAATTTAACCTATAGTATTAGAGCTCTCGTTAGTAAACTTATGTTTTACATTCAAAGCTCGCATTGTTGGAAGCCATTTGATTTTGTCGACTGTAGTTGATGTTTTGGTTTATTAAGCAACAAAATAAACATGGATATAAAGTAGTAAAAGAGTCCTCCTAGTTTCTTGTTGGTTTACATTAAGTTACTAAGAGTCCTTTTAGTTTCTTGTTGGTTTACGTTAAGTTGTTAAGAGTCCTTAGCTAAGTTTGTTTTAACTTCTTTCTTGTACAACCTATTTAATAGGCTAAGCTTTGGGTTAATTATACACAATTGATCTGTAAAATCAAAGTATGCTTATCTTTATATTTTGTCTTTCAATTTCTAAAATGTGATATTAGGGCCAAAATTTGAGTAGCATGTCTGGACTTTTCCATTGGGAACACCTTCTTGGATTGTTTTTTAGGAACACGTGCCTCAAACATCTTTTCTAACAGTGAAATTTTAGGAAAATCTTTGACCATCTCTTTACTCTTCAATAGTTGCAGTTCTTTAATATTTAGATGCCTGTACCTTAGGTGTCATAACTTACTATTCTGGAATGCTGTGTTTATCATGGCTATATGTTTTGAAAAATTGAGAAGGAACATTCAGTTTGGTGTCGTTTGTGTAACTGTAAGAATTTCACCTGCAGCTTTCTTCTTCAACACACATTTATTATTATCAAATAATACTGAATGTCCAGATTTAATCAACTATCCTAAGCTTATGAGATTATGAGCCAAACATGGAGAAAAATGCACATTCTTGACGATTTTGTGTGGTTACCTAATGCAACAATTGTTGTACCTCATCTTTTAATTTGAAGTTGCTTATTGTCCCTAAGACGAACCAATGATTTTATTGATTCATCAAGGTCTTTAAACTTAGATTTGTCTTCTATCATATGATGTGAGCAACCACTATCGATATACCACAATTCCTTGCTAGATTCGCTAGTGTTTGATGAAGCCATGAACAAGTAGTCATCTTGTTCATTGCCTTCTTCTGCAAACTTAGCTTCCTCCGATTTGGTCCAACAAAATTTGTCTGTGTGGCATACTTGTTACAATAAGAGTAATGGAGAGAATTGTTGTGTCCTCGACCTTGGCCTTGATAGTTTCCTCTACCCCTTCCTCTTATGTGTTGAATAGAGGAATCTAGCTCCCCTTTTGTCTGAAAAACCTTTTCTTCTTCTCCAACAAATGACCTGTCAATTCTTGCTTCATGGGCTTGTAAAGACCCATTTAGTTCATCAAATGAAAAACTTGATAAATACTTAGACTATTCAATAGTCGCAACCATATGATCAAATTTAGGAGTCAAGCTTCTTAGAACTTGAACCACTACAATTTCAACACTAATTTTGTCTCCATACGATTGCATTTGGCTCACAACTGCAGAGTCTTGTTTCCAAAATTTCTTGTACTAACTCTTTGTTCTTTATGCAAAGAGTATCAAAATCCTTTTTAAGTGATTGCAGTTTGACGATAATTACCCTCATGGATCCTTGATACTCTATTTTTAGGATCAAGCATGCTTGCTTTGCGATTGTAGATGCAGTTATCCTTGAGAAAATGACCTCATCCATTGATTGCTAAATAAAAAGAGGGCCTTTTCATCACACTTCAAATTGTCCTTATGGGAAGTATCATCATCAATTATTTCTATATAGCTAGACTGGACGAAGTCCCAAAGGTCTTGGGACTTAAATAGTGTTTTCATCTTAATACTCTAGAATTCATATGAATCACCTTTAAAAACGGGTATTTGCAGTTGCGATATATTAAGAGATACATATTGATCTATGTAGTCCAATAAGGATCAAATCATTAGCAAGAAGTAAATACTTTTTGTTATTCACCGATGACTATAACAGGATGAGTTGATCTTATTTTTTGAACTTTAAGTCAGAGATTTTTGAGTTTTTCAAAAATTAAAGGCATTAGTAAAAAAACAAAGTCAAATGAACCTGAAGACATTACGAATGGACCGCGGAGTTGAGTTCACGTCAAATGAATTTATTGTTTCTTGTTGTAGTTGTTGTTTTAGTTTGTTAAGTAGCAAAATAAATGTGGATATCAAGTAGTTAAAGAGTCCTCCTAGTTTCCTATTACTTTATGTTAAGTTTTTGGGAGTCCTTTTAATTTCCTGTTGGTTTACATTAAGTTATTAAGAGTCTTTAGCTAAGTTTGTTTTAACTTCTTTCTTATACAGCCTATTTAATAGGCTAAGCTTTAGGTTAATTATATACATTTGATATATAGAATCAAGGTATGCTTATCTTCATATTTTGTCTTTCAATTTCTAACTTATGGTATCATATCCAAAATCTGAGTAGCACATCTAGATTTTCCCACTAGAAATGCCTTCTTAGATTGTTTTCCAAAAATAAATCCATTATATATCTTTTCTAGCGGTGCACTGTTAGGCAAATCTTTGACCATCTGTTTGCTATTCAGTAGTTGCAGTACCTTAATATTTAGATGCTTGTACCTTAGGTGTCGTAGCTCACTATTCTTAACTTCTTTGCTTACCATGGCTACATATTCTAAAAAATTGAGAAGGAGCATTCAATTTGTTGTCAATTATGTAACTATAAGATTTTCACCTGTAGTTTTTTATAAGATTCTGGTCATACATCTCATACATAATATATATCAAATATACGCAGTGGAAAATAAAACGGAACCTCAAAAATCAGATCTATTCATGGATATAGATATAGAAAACAAAAACATGAAATGTAAGATGTTTACATACTTTTCCGACGATCTTCTTCGTTCTTTAATCTTCTCTGTGTTGGGTTATCGTAAACTATAATGATCAATGTAGACCGTCTCTAATGAAGTCCACACGAAGATAGAAGGATGAAACCTTATTAGAAGATGGCTATAATTCTTTCTTTGTGTTAGCAAAGACAAGTACTCTTGTGAGAATTAGAGAGAAAAAGAGTATGTGTGTTAGAAAAAACCTTTCTTTCACTTGTGTCTTAAACAAAATGCATGAAAATCATTTCTATTTTCTGCACCATTTGGCGTTCCATAATCCCATCACTAATGGAGAATTATGGGAAGTTAATGGTCATGCATAGCATGCATTAATGGAAGTTATGAGAAGTTAATGACCATGAATATCATGCATTAATGGAAGTTATGAGAAGTTATTGACTATGAATAACATGCATTAATGGAAGTTAATAACCATGAATAACATGCACTGATAGAAGTTTTAGGAAGTTAATGACCAAATTGACATCCAAAAACACTTGTTTCTAATCCATTCCATGTAATGTTTTCTACCACTATCATATCGCGATATAATCTCGAAACACTCTCTCATATCTTGAATCACCATTCAAGACTATTATACTCATTCTTTGGATCTCCTATGTGTGTGACCCATTAGGTTCCCGGTTATGTTGGCCACTTGAATTAACATTTAATTCAAGTAAGTCAAGAGCGGTATCTAGCAACACTCATGACTCCTAATTGATCGGAAAGTCAGTGGTTTGACTACAAACCTTTCCATAAGCAATGTTGCCATGCAATTCATCCTTTCACCATCTATACCCCACTTGGCTCAGATGGTCAAAGTGTCAACTCCCACTAAATTGACTACGTCACATCTAGTCCAAGTGATATTAGATCTTGTCTTAAGGATCTCATTACTCTATGTATCATTGAAGACTCTCTTCATAAAACATATCTGCTCTAGCCAGAGACTCTCGAGTAATGACCCTAAAAAGAGGGCGTAGGTATCATCTCCTTCTACTAGAAGTTGTGAATCCTTTATTGGTTACTCAATTAGCTCCGAATACCTCAAGCTGTACCCAATCACTACCCTATGAGTAACCCCTGAAAGGCACTGATGAATGGATTCAAAGCACATGATCAATATCTGAGATATTCTTGAGTACCTCAAGTCAAAGGAAACTTGCACCATTGCTATGATGAGACTATCATTGGCACTGAAATAGAATATTCATATGATTGTCTCATAGTAGGTTAATCCAAAATACTTACTACTCCTAGTAAACATCCACATGTTAACTTTAGATAGCTTATGTCTACAGCTTATGAGATCTATAGCTTGATCCAATCAAGGAGTATAACATATGATAGTCTGTCCGAATTAATGATATCCCATCTCATTAATCCCATGACTAGAGAAAGTTTAGATAATAACATAATTACATATGATAGGAATCTCATTATCATGATCTCATTATGATTTCCTCCATGCGATGTTTTGTATCAAGGACTTCATTAAATCAATTTAAGATCAACATCAAATCAATAAATGCATGAACATCAAAATAATCCTATGACTAGAGAAAGTTTAGACAATAATATAATTACACATGATAGGAATCTCATTATCATGATCTCATTATGATTTCCTCCATGCAATGTTTTGTATCAAGGACTTCATTAAATCAATTTAAGATCAAAATCAAATCAATAAATGCATGAACATCAAAATAATGAAAAATGCCTTTATTAATCATAAAATGATTTGTATAATAAGCGCTAAAGGTGATTGCCTTTAGATCACTTCTCTAACACTTTCTTCTTCACCACACATTTATTAGTACCAAATAATATTGAATATCCAAATTCAATTGGTATCAAAGTAAAATCGATGAGTTCTACCATAATAATTGTTTTGAAAGAAGTATGCATAAACGTACTTTGTATGTCAAGAAGCAAGGTACATATCAATTTGTGGTAGTAAGCTTAGACCAAGATTTCATCACGTCTTATATTTGAGTTCTAAAAATCTATGAAAAGCATGTTTGACATGACTGATCTTAGAAAGTTAAGATATTTTTTGGGTTTAGCAGTTACTCAAACAAATGATGGAATCTTCATGAAATAAAGGAAATATGCAGAGGACATGTTAAAAAGCTTCAACATGTTAAGGTGTAAAACTATTGCCACTCTGATGAATGCTAATGAGAAGCTATGCTCAGGTGATGATACTGGAATAGTGAAGGAAATATACAGAAGTTTAGATGATCGACTTCCTTACTTGACACATTCTCTTCTAGACGTGAGTTTCTCAATTGGTGTTCTTTCTTAATTCATGCATGAGCTAAGTAAGTATCATTTTGGAGTTGCAAAAAGAGTATTATGTTACCTTGGTAGCACTAAGGATTATAACATTTGGTTTCATGAAGCTCATATTTTTACTTTTAAAGGGTATAGTGACAATTATTAGGCAGGTTCATTAGAGGACAAGAGAAGTAATATAGGAAGTTGTTTTTTTTCCTTGGAACAACTTTGGTATCGTGAAGTTCAAAAAAACAAGCAACTGTGGCCCTTTCCTCAATAGAAGTAGAATGTGTAGTTGCTACAGCTACTACTTGTCAAGCAGTGTGGCTACGAAGGCTGTTTAATGACTTTGGTATGGAATAGAGTGACGCAAGAAAAGTGTTTTATGACATCAAATCAGTTGTCTTGCTCACGAAAAATCCAATCTATCATAGCTGGATTAAGCATATTGAATCAAGTGCTATTTCTTATAAGAATTGATGGTAAAAGGAGAAGTTAAACTAGAAAATGGCAAAACTGTGGAGTAGCATGCAAATGTCATGAAAAAAAGCTTACCATTCACGAAGCATCAAGAGCTTTGCACTCGTCTGAAAATCTCCAAATTCAAATGAAGGGGGAGGTCATTTCATTTTCTTTTTTTAGTTGTAGTTGCTTTTTTGGTTTGTTGAACAACAAAATAAATGTGGATATCAAGTATCCTTATAGTTTCCCATTAGTTTATGTTAAGTAGTTAAGAGTCCTCGCGCCTAGTTTCCCGTTGCTTTTATGTTAAGTTGTTGAGAGTCCTTAACAAAGTTTATTTTAACTTCTTTCTTGTACAACATATTTAATAGGCTAAGCTCTATACACTTGATCTACATAATCAAAGTACACTTATCTTCATATTTTGTTGTCAATTTCTAATACACATCCTGCTATGATTATTGTTTCCTACTAAACGATCTGCACCAGATCTTTTCTCCATTAAAAGCTTTATTTTGTGCTTGTTCTTTCTTTAATAAAACTCTTTCCAACTTCATTTTTTTCCTCCAATTTTTATGCTTTTAACATGAGCCTTTGAAGGAAAATATTCGATTCCCTGTTGAGGGGGTAATTTGCTTTAGAATAATAACTTCGCTGGATAACTAAAATTATATTCCTATGAACTTAAGTACATACATTTTTCATTTTCACCAAACTATTTCCTGCCACTTCCAATTTCGTCACTTCCATCAACTGGTATTTTGCTTGGAGCTGCAAATTTCGTATTAATTTTGTATATAATGAATAGAAAAAAATTAGATGAAAAGAAATGAATAACTACCTTAGATTTTGCAAGCACTTGAGTTTCCTGCATGTATCAGTAGGAATACAAGTAAAAGGATGACAAGCTTCATGGCCACTGTTTACGTCTTCCTTTCTTCCTCGGGTATGTTTGTTATCTGACAAGAAAATAGAGGAACCATGTATAGTTTGACACGAGCTTTATGGATTCCAAACTTAAATAGGGTTCCAAGGCTATTGGTTGTCATCAAGCAGTCTATAGTCATGCATGATATACTGGAATTAGTCCTCCACCATCATAAGAGAAAAGAAGAAGAAGAAGAAGTGGGCTTTTTCTTTTTGGGTATAAAGGTGAAGAATTTCTTCGCACCAATGGGATTGCCATTGAGGTGTTTCTGGGCTCTCCAAGTCCTAAATCCATTGCCTCTCTTAATTCTTTTCCCTCTCCTAGTCTTCTTCTTCAACTTTGTAAAGAAATAGTGGGTATTCTGTGCACTTCGATTGAAAATGTCTCTCCAGGGCATGATTCTACAAAGTAAATATCACATTCAACGAAGGGATTAAAGGGAATTGATTCTCTTTTCACCTTCTTCAACAAATAATCATTCACCAACTCCTAATCATCTAGAACAAACTTAAATCCAGGTGGAAGCCACATTGTTCCTAGAGATGAAATAGTAACAGAACCCAGAAATTAATTAACGTTGGTGGTAACGCAGAAATGGAGGAAGAACAGGAACGTTAGTGAAGAAATGAGATGGAGAAGAAAGAAAACGTTTTTCGGATTAGACAGGGCTGGACAAGGCAACTTTAGACAGATGATCCGGACTACATCAACCACTCGTAAGCCCTATGGTCCATTATAGGGTAGACACAGGGAATACAGACGGAAACTATGACCTTTCTCTGGTTAATCCTCACTAGATTAACGCTTCTCAACTAAACCACTCACTGGTTGAAGACATCGACCTAACCAAGTCGGATTGGAAGTGTGTATCACTACGTAGCTGTTCCAGTTATCGGAGACTTACACCCCTCAACGCCCTCCCTAGGCTTCCACGGGTCTTACTGCTCACGCCTCTTAGGAACCCTACTTCACTCACACACTCTTACTCTTCATTCCCCGTTAAATGCTTCTGACTCAAGGCAGCGGAAATTTAGAAGCTAACAGTGTTTCCAGACTGTCATAGATGTTCTGATACACAAGATCCTTTTGCAAGGCAAGTGTAGAGCATACTTATCTCTGCCAATCTTTTCACTCAGAGGGTTTCAAAGAAGAGACACTATTTTTGTGAAGAAAAGTTCTTCATTTTCTCATATCATTTACAAACTTGAAATGAACGTTAAAACTTATGTTACAATCTAAGCGAAGGCTTGCTTAAATAAGCAAAGCGGAGGACATAAATGTAAACTAGCCTAAAGACATCATCATAATGCTTTAACAAAAGCTAGGCTATCCTATCGCTAAGGAATCTGCTTTACAAAAGCAAAAGTTGCTTTGCACCGAAAGTAACCTACTTTCTAAAAAGCGAACAGTAGTAAACAGTACTACTTTACAAAAAGCAAAAAAGAGAAAGATGATAAGATGGAATCTTCATGATGTTGAAGTGATATGTGGAACCCATCTATAATCACATCAGTTGTCTCTTTTCTTACTTTACAGATGTAAAGTAAGGTCTTCTGTCTTCTTCTCACAATAATGGATCCAAAGCATCCAAAATCAATGATATCGTTTTGGCGAATGCCAACTTTGAAGGTTGGATGGAGAATCTGGATCACTAGAGTCGTCATCAGATTGATAAGGACGTTTTCCTTTGATATGACGAAGCTCTGCCATGTGTAGTTGATGCAGGAATTGGTCTAACTTATTTTCGTCAATGCTTTCAGTATTGTCATAAGGGTCTTGAGCATCTTGGAAAATAGTTGTATCAGCTGGTTGAGAACATCCTGCTTCTTGTGAGACGTTAGGATTTTCCTCTTCTCCTGAATCTGAATATTCAGGACTATTGGAACCACGGATATTAACTTCTGGTGCTTCTGGTTCACCAGGGATAAATTCACCAATGAAGGGTCCAATAGATGTAGTCAACTCTGGAGGACTGGAAAAGTGATTAATCTCTTTAAGTTGTTGTCTTAAAGAGT
>JANIJH010000006.1:58115425-58130224 GCA_024520975.1 Erythroxylum areolatum | reverse complement strand
TAAATATATATGGATATATTTATTGGGCTAGATTGAATTAAGTTGTCGGGCTTTTATTATATGAGATATAATGGGTCAAAACTTATTGGGCTTTAATGGGATTAGGTTTTCTCTATAAATAGAGAAACTTAGGTCTCATAAGAGTAGTGTGACACCATTGTGATACGAAACCCTAGCCACCTTTCAAGAGAAAATTATGCGGCATTCGGAAAGAGTTTCAGGACGTGCTAGCACACGATAGCCACAGCCTGGATCGTTCATACTCGTGTGGATACCGATAGAGGACATTCGCGTATAGCAGTGTCTACGAATCCAAAAAAGCAACCACCAATCCGCGTCAAAAAGGTATTTTTGCGCATCCTATAGGTTTTTGGTTATACATCATGTTGTGTTATGGTCTTTTCCGCAGCGTATTGTGAATACTCGGGCCATACGCGATCCAACACATACTTCAGTGTTTTGATTATATTTGGACCTGTAGGATTCCAAATGAGATCATTTATAATTTGGAGTAAGCTATAGAAATAGGGCTACAAATCATATGAAGAAGTAGAATTGTGATTCAGTCTCTAAGATGTTTAATTTTTGGATGGAAATAGTGCATAGTATACTGCTTTTGAATATGAACAGCCCGAAAATGTTTGTGGCTTATCTTCCAAATTACCAAACCAAATTGAGTGATTTTAGTGTCAATAGAAACATAAGACATAGAGGAACACTTTTCTAGAAGATAGTATGACCAAATTACATCATTTTCACTTTCTAATTGAATGTAAACAGTGGAACTGAAAGTATGTCTTGGAAAAATCTGAAAGTAAATCAATGAGAAATGAATTGTGATCTTAATGGCTTTAGTGAGGTATAAACCTAAGTATAAATCATACTTAAATGAGTGTTGATATGAGAATGATTTTGTGATGAAATTGATGGAATGATACTTGGGATTTTCATAAACATGCATCGTACATATTTCTTTTCATACATGTGCATTATTAAATACTTATGATTATGCAAATGGTGATATATGTGTATGTTGTTTGTTATAGAGGAGCAACTAGAACGTCAACCTCTAGACGTTGTCGAGACTTCCAGGCATTTGCTTCGGGAGCAACTTATAAGTAACCTAGACGATCTCAATTAATTACTTGTTTGCTTAAATTCTATTATAAATGATTGAATGAATGTGTTTTGATTGTTGATTCCAAACAATGAAGGTCCGATGGTTGTGATATTGGAATAGGATACTGAAGTGTTGTTTGTATGTAAATGTGACGACCTAAGTGCTTCAAAAAATGATTGATTGTGATAGATGTATTCCATACATGAATGCACAATCAAATAATGGAAATTGTGACCAAAGTAGCCACCGATTAGAGCTTAAAGCTCAACGTGTGAAAAAAAGCTCGAGCTTAAACAATGATTAAGAGCCTAAAGCTTACTATGTATAATGAGCCCTGTATCTTCCTTGGATAAGGCATAATTAGTAATGAGCTCGGTATCCAAAATAGATACGGGACAGTTCAGGCACTCTGTCACAACAAAGTAACAATTAAAAAAGTGTCTCATAAGCATTCCATATGCATTTTGATAAGTATGTTTGACTGATTGAAATGAGTAATTGCTTATGCTTGAGTGAAAATATGTTACGTGAACAATTATGCAAAAATGTGATTATATGCTATGTGAAATGATGTGTTGCATGAATTAAGTGAACCATCAAGGATGGTTATCTCACTGAGTTCGCAAAACTCACCAAAATTACAACGTTGTCTTTTCAAGACCGAAAGACGACTTTAGTTATTGAGAGGCTCTACCAGCCGTGTGGATTGTGATTTGACAAGAGAAGTCATAGTTCAAAGGTCGGTCAACTGGAATTTTAGACATATTATATAGACTTTGTATATTTTCCTCTTTCATGTAGTACTTTTGTACTAGGTTTTGATGATGTACATGTCGTAAGTGTTGAAAGATACAATGTAGACTTTTGATTTTGTGAAGTGAAATGAGGAAAAAGTTGGTTTTAAAATATTCTGATTTTCTTATGATGCTTTATAAGTGAATAATGATATGATGCCATGTGAAGTGAATGTAGTAATCGAATGTAGCTCACCCTTATCATAGGATATGTACCGGAATAATCTCCTGGCGTCCCAGTCTGTATCCTGCGGTAAAGGGGCGCTACATCGAATGATCCATGATACTTTGGCACTAACCCTCAGTGCATGTGCTTACATTTAATTTTCTTCCAAATTTTTGGAGTAAGTTTTAGAAGTACCTTAACCTTAATATCAAAGTCAAATGATCTTCTTCTTTAATCCATATGTTTCTTTGCCCATTTAAAAGCTGTACAAAGACTATCCCTTGCTTCATCTAATAATTCATGTTTTTTCTTCGTTTGGTAAGAAATTAGACACTTTCCTCATGACATCTGTTGGGTTATCTCGAGAGAGGTAAGTAGTTATTGTTATAGAAAAATTTTGAAAGGACTTTTCTTTGTCACCAAGGATTTATGTGACAAAACTGTTCAGTATTAAGTAAAATTAGGCAATTTTGTTGAGTTATACTTACATAATCTCATGAGTATTCCTTTAGCAAGTCATTGATTCTTTTCGTTTGGCCATTCAATTGTGGGTGATTAGCAATTGAGAGCTTCATTTCACACCCCCATCATATTAAAAAGAGATGTCCAAAATCAACTAGTAAATTAGCATTTCGGTCACTTACAGTGTCTATTGGAATCCTAAAGTGTTTCACCATATTTTTTTAGAAAAGCTCTATAGCAGCATCTGAGGGACATAAAGTTAGAGTTGGCACAAAGACAGCATATTTGGAGAACCTATTAACTACTACCATGATTGAATCCATGTTGTTAACCTTTGGAAACCCACCTACGAAGTCCATCGAAATTGACATCCATGGTTTTTTTAAAATAGGCAAGGGCTACAATAAACCTACCTTCTTCTTTCTTTTAGGTCCATCCAATTGACAAAATAGGTGTGTTTTCACATATATCTGAATGTCGTTCTCCATCTTTAACTAGTAGTAAAATCGAGAAAGGAGTGTAAACATCCGTTCGACTTCAGGGTGACCAACCCGCTATAAATCATGCATCTCCTTCATTAATTGTTTTTATAAGGAGCCAAAACTTGACACATAAAACTATTTATTCTTTGTCATTAGCAACCCATCATCATCAAGCTAAAATCATCGCACAACACCATCTTTTACTTGCTTAACAATTTGGTCATAAATGTTATAAAACGGAGATGTTAGTTTGATTTACTCCAATAGGTTTGATTCAAATCGAGTGATAGCATACAAGGTTGCGAAGACTTCTTTTTTACTCAATGTATCAGCCATATTTTTGTGTCCCCCAATTTTATAATCCCATACAAATTCATATTCAGTAAGAAACTCTTACCATCAGGCTTGCCTTGCAGATAATTTCTTTTGTGTACTAAAAAATATGTTAACTACATTATCTATATGAATAACAAATCTGGTACCTAATAAGGATACTTGCCAAGCTTCAAGGCAATGTACTACTACTAACATCTCCTTCCCATGAGTCGAGTATCACTGCTAGGCATCATTAAGCTTTCGACTTTCAAATGTAACAACAAGTCCTTCTTGAATTGCATCAAGATTCCGCCAATATCTTTGCTTGAAGTATCTATATGACCTTAAAAGGAAGATCAAAGTTCGATAATTTCGACATATGTTCAGTCAAAATGGTAGCCTTCAAATTTTTAAAGGCTTCTTGGCACACATCTGCCTAGCACTAGTCTCGTTTCTTCTTTAATAAATCTATTAGAGGTGCTACCTTTTTTTTAACACCCCACAATATCCTAGCCAAAAAAGCTCCTAAGTTATTTCACTATTTAAGGAACCTATTAATCAACAATTGCTTGTACCTTTTTTTTATCCATTCATACGTGGCCTTTGCTTACCAAATATCTCAAAAACTTTATTTATAATTTCTCGAATTCACAAATTTACATCTTCTCCAAAAGTTTATCTTGCTATAATCATTTAAACACCTTCCGTAAGTGTTGTATATGCTCTGTCATGTTAGTGCTATAAACCATAATGTCACTGTCTAAAAAGTTATATAACACGTCATTCATCAATTTTCAAAAATTAGTAGAGGCATTAGTCAAACCAAATAATATGACTAAAAATTCACATAAGTCATATCAAGTTACGCATGTCATCTTCTACTTGTCACCATTGACAATCTGTACTTGGCAATACCCACTCTGCAACTTAATCTTATGATCAACTTCGATAAGGGAGTGGGCAGGAGGAATTACACTTGGCACTAACTCAATCTTATGATCAACTTTGCGACAAGGAGGAGAGTCATTGGTAACTTTTTATGCATAATATCTAATACTTTTTCAATTGCATCCGGGACTTCTACCATATGGTCTTCTATAATTTCCCATATGGCTACAAGGTAAGCCTCCATAACTTTCTTAAGGCCTTTTTCAATACTTATGGCAAAAGCAAGAGCTACAATTGATGTTTTAACTATTGTTCCGTCGCTATACCTGTAACAACTTATGTAACATGAATTTTGATCTTTCATAAACACCACCAAGATATGGATATAACACTACCTTTTCCATCTTGAGAAAGTAGACGCCTAAAATCAAGTCAAAATATTTGAGAGGTATCACCATTAGGTTACACTTCCCACACCAACTTCTCATACTCAAAGGAACATTGTATAAAGCTCCTACCACTGTTTGTGCTTTTGTCATGGGAATTTCATTTTTATAAGGGTCTTTTAAGCTTCAACCCTAACTTTCGCACCATTTGTTCCCCATTAAAGGAATGAGTGGTGTCTGTATCCATCATTTTTCATAAGCTCCTTCCCATTAACTTGTATCTTCAAGTACATAATGTGTTCAAAAGGACTCATTTTCGTATTGATGACATTAAGTAAGCATATAGCATTAAGCCCCACTTTTGAGTGATCACTTTCACTATCTGCATCTATTATCAAGCCATTCAACTTCTCCTTCCTGGGCAATCATGAGTATAATGAGGGCCACTATATAGGAAACAGCCATGACTTTTCTTGGAAGATTTCTCACCTTAGTTAGTTTGCCCAGTTTATGTAAACTTCCCTTCATAATCATTCTCTCTTCTCTCACCTTGGTCTTTCTTCTTCTTTCCTTCACATTTTTCTTGGTAAGTGCCTTTCGACTTTTGAGAAAAGGAAGAGGTTTTGGTTTCCTTTGGCATTATGAAATCTATCAAAGGATTCACATCCACATCCGCAGCCATAATAGCACCCACAACATTTTTGACATTTTATCTTTGTAACTCCATTTGTGCCAAAGGTTGTAAGCCTGACATGAAGTTAAATAACTTGTCCTCATCTAACATATACTCAATATCAAGAATTAAGATTCCAAATTATAGGGTGGCCTGGGAGAATGTTTGTTTACCCAAAGCGGAAGGGGGTCTTGGATTGAAGAATCTTAAAATTTGGAACATGGCACTCCTCGCCAAGCTGCTATGGAACATTCATGAGGAAGCAAATTCATTGTGGGTAAAGTGGATCCATTCCATCTACCTGCGTGGAATCTCTATCTGGGAATGGGTTCCCCATCCCCGGGACTCTATGCTCATGAAACGTCTGAGCCATATTCGTGATTGTCTTGTGGAGAAATTGGGTGGTCACCTGAATGTTGTTTCGGAAATTCGTCAATTATGCCTCAATGGGAGATTGCTTTCTGGTAAGGTTTATGAGTGCTTGCGACCCACACAAGCACGTCGTCCTTGGATGTCGTTTATCTGGAGGAGCTATATACCTCCTAAATACTCTTTTGTTGTCTGGTTAGCAATGCGACAACGCTTGCCTACAAAGGATCAATTACACTACCTCGATGTGACGACGACTTGTATTTTGTGTAACCGGGCTGAGGAATCGATCGCCCATCTGTTTTTTCAATGTGTATTTACTAAGGGTGTTTGGCAAGATATTTGGCAGTGGTTGGGTATTCAGAGTGAATTGGGATCCCTCCCTCATGCCATCAAATGGATACGTACAGAAGTTAGGGGAGCCTTACTAAGATGTAAAACTATACACCTTGCCTTCCTGTGTTCAGTCTATATAATTTGGAAAATACAGAATTCAATCCAATTCGATGGAGCATCTTTTATGCGTAGGGATGTTACTTGTAAGATTAAATCGTCCACGTATCAGATTTTGTACAGGTTATATCCGGGGGATCTTATTACATTTTAGGTGGTGGCTCTGTCCATGGGGTTTCGGGTGGAGGAGTCGGGGCTCCGGTTTATTGGGGACTCGATCTTTTCTTGGCCTGCTTACCTTTGGTGCGCGTATACAATGTCGTTCCTTGTGGATGTTTATATTTAGTAGGGGCTGCCGGTTTCTAGTCTTGGCTCACAATACTTTCTGCTGGGGCGAGGCGTGCAGATATTGGGGTGAGGTTGTTGATGCTCCCTCGAAGTGCGTTTTTTAGGCAAAAGCTCTCGGCAATTGAGGATTCCCGCTACTATCCCTGGTGATTAGAGTGTTGAGATGCCCCTCTCTACAACTCGATGGTGTTCTGATGGCGTAGGAGCCCTCATTTCTTATTATCTGGTAAGCTTTTGTGGTTGTGCGATTCTTGCTCTTGTGGTTCTCTATCTTTGGCTGCAAATGGCTGTATGGTTGGGTGGGAGGTTTTCCGCTTCTTTGGTTGGTGCAATGGTGTCGTCTTGGTTGGTTGGGTGTGGGTTTCCCTTGTTAGGGGTGGCTCACTGCTCGCTGCTTGCAATGCTCCCGCTTCCTCCTGTTGTTTGCTGTTGATTATTATTGAGGGCAACGACATCGTTTTTTACTTTGTGTGATTCTATGGGGCCCTGCATCGCTACGGCCTACTGCTGATTTGGGCGTGGTTACATGGTGTCGTTCTAGGAGAATGCTGGCGTTTTAATGACCCGGTTGCGATGGACGGCTTACCATTCTGAGGGTGCTTTGCTTTTGTGTTGATTTGTTTCTGTACGGTGGCGTTTAGTGCCTGGGAGCTGGTTCTTTCTCCTGTGGCTAATACGGTGGCGTCTATCCTTGGGGGACATGCGGTCTTGTCTCCATCGGGCTCTCTCTGGGGTTTCTCTCATGCGGTTCCTTTTGCATGCATATTCCGCTGACTATGGATGCCATTGGAACCTGCTGGAGAGATAGGATTGCTTTCTGGTGCAGGTTTTCTTTTATTTGTTGTGTGTTGATCTTTGGTGACGCCTCCCTTCGGTGGAGTTTGCGTCTGGGCACCTCCCCTTGCCTATTCCGATGCTGCTTCTGTTGGGTGCAAAATGACGTCGGCTCTTGGTTGCTTCCTGTTGCTTGTGGTTTCATCTGTTGGTACTCAGGGCCTGCTTAACCTCACGGGCTCTACTCTTCTGCTGGATCTCACTTGTCTGCTGTCTGCTGTATTTTGTGGCTCATTTGTTTTGGGCTTTCCTTTGTACGTCCATTAGGCTGGGATGCTGGATCCCCGCCCACCTGTTTATAGGTCGACCCATGGGCTGCCTGCGTGCACCCGTAGTTGTTGGGTCCTTTTGGAATTTTATTATTCCTTCTGTGTATGTTATTGGGCTTCATGGGGGAGGCTCGGTGCCTCCTTTTTGACTGGGGTATGCCCCTTTGCATGTGTACATACCCAATTCTTTGATGAATCTATTTTTACCTTTCATAAAAAAAAAATCAAGAATTAAAGAACTACTCAACGCAATCCCTTACCGACCTATCATGCTTCAATGACTTCAAGGCATCCCTTATAAGCTAAGTAGTATTGTTAGGAAGGAATTGATCCTTTTCTTTCATTTTCATCCTCTCCCATGTTTCAATAAGAGGTCGGTGAACATTGATTTCAATAGAGGTTCGAGTTCTTCACCATAATTTTTCATCTAAATCAAGATACAATGTTGTTCACTTTTTGTACGTTCGGCACCTTAGCAACTAACTGCTTCATATCGCACAAGAAGTTTTAAGTTCCTTAACATTATGAATGCCCTCGAAAATTTTTATTTCATGCACATTTAGCATGATGCTTTCAATATGTCCCACATCTTGAGTTGCGATTGCACGTTTGAGGATGATCATCTCAAAGGTTACATCATCTCATGTTTTAATCAATTCAGCTAGTTGATCTTACAACACTTGGATCAACCTCTTTAAGGCTTTTAACATGTGATGCATAAGAAGGAACTTCTTCTTCACCTGTAAGTAAAGGACCAATGAGTGCTTCCACTAGTGTAAGATGCACTTTAAGATTATCGCACCTGTCATTGAATCACCAACACAACACTAATACCAACTGTTATAAAGAATTTGCAAGGAACTCAAAGGTCACACACCAAATAAGCCAAAGTCTAAGTATATCAGTTGAACTTTTGCAATTCAAATCAACCTTATCAAATCCCTTATGTTTAAAGTGCTTCCCACAAAGGCAAAGGAAACCCACAAAATTCACTAAGCCAACAAAACAGAATGGACAGTAATAAGAAAAGAAAGATGCACAAAGCTTTATAAGAAATTGTCAACCTTGACATTACTGTCAATCGATACAAAAGATACAAAAACTCAAACTCTTTTTATTTGAATGAAGCCTTTGCTTAAATGGGCTATTTGTAGGCTTTTGGAGAATTGTTTGGCAAGAATACAAAGGCTACTAAGTCACTAATTTAGTTAGGGGTTGACATCCCTATCCACTTTAGACACTACTTTAGTGGATAGTTTACATATCTTACCACTATCTCACTTATAAGTAAAAGGAACATGTGTAAAATGAAGACAAGACACCTCATTCATGGTCTTTGCTATGTACTCCCACTTCTTTGATAATTCATCCTACTAGCTTTGCCACATCACTCATGATCTTCATCTAAAGGTGAAGGTTAACCAAGTTCTGAGCCAATTTGCACATGGTCCGACCAATGCATACCAGTGGTCTAATATGTTCGTCCATAGTCTATTATTTGAGCATAATTTCATCCCTAGTTCCAGCAAAGACATCTTAGACAAGTCTAACTTGCCTTAGCCAAGCCAATCAATGCCCTATGATCCATCAAAGCTAGTTGAAGCTCAAACTATGCTTGATCTTATTTAGTTACTTTAGTTCCTTTAGGATGCCTTCCTCATACCTAATGCATACTAGTCATTGGCCAAGGCTCACCAATGACTAACAAAACAAGCCCTGCAATATTGAGGGGGCTACCAGTTAACATTTATCAAATTTTTAATTACACTTATTTTTGTAAGTTTACATTTTTAAACACAAAATTACATGTGTAAAATTATTATTACACCTAATTTTGCAAGTTTACATTTTTAAATACAAAATTGCATATGTAAAATTATTATTTTAATATTTACAATAACATAAGAATGTGTTATATTTTAAATATAAAAATTTACGTAATTTTATAAAATTAATTAAAATTCCAAAATTCTTAATTAAATGTTAAATTTTTTATCTATGACAAATATAATTAATTAACGATTAGCATAGTTAAGCCATATTGTATCGTCTTTTAATTAGGAGCATCATATTAACATACAAGTGAACTTTTTAATATTATAAATTGTAATGTTTTAATTAAAAGAATAAAAAATAAGAATTTAAGATTGACCCATTCATTTAAAACCTAAAATTCTAAATCTTAAATCTATTATTGTAATAATGTGTTAAGAGGTGGGCAAGCATTTTATTGTGATTTGTATACAATTTCTTTAGTTAGAAAAAAGCATTATTGAGAATAGGGATAGTTGCTTCTTAATCGAAGACTAGAAATTGCCACCACCTAACTCCGAACAAGAGATCATATCCAATTTTAAAATTATTTAGAGATCAAATCCAATTGTAAAATTATTTATTTATTTCAATAAAAGTAGCCTCTTTGTTATAATAACAACAACATTTTATTAGGAATCTCACTAAGGTATAAGATTTGACGAGGTATACAAATATACAACCTTATTTTTAGTTAGTAAAAAGACTATTTTTTATAAATATAAAAAAAATAATATCCTTTTGAAAACTGATTGGAAGGGGGAAAAAAAGCTTAATACAATAAACAAATTAGTGCATAAATTAA
Organism: Erythroxylum areolatum; assembly: GCA_024520975.1. Lineage (NCBI taxonomy): Eukaryota > Viridiplantae > Streptophyta > Magnoliopsida > Malpighiales > Erythroxylaceae > Erythroxylum > Erythroxylum areolatum. Next base: position 58,120,108 of record JANIJH010000006.1, on the reverse strand, counting down.
TTTTAAAAAAATTAGTACATAAATAAATAAATAAAATATACAAATAAATAATTAAAAATATGTAATAAACAAATAAAAGAAGTGAACCTCTATATATTTATAATAAACTTCAGACTTCAACTTACAAATTTAAAGCAATTTGTTAATCTCGTGTCACATTTGATATATTTATTATATCCATTATATGTACCATAAATAATAACTGAAAAATTGACACTTTTGATTTCATTCACATTTGAGAGAGAGAGAGGGAGAACAAATTAAGTTGGCCTTTTTCCACTGCTTTATCGTCAATGGCCAATATCCCTTACCTTCCGCACCACCTTCGCCACCGTGATGCCGGCGATGACTCCCAACAACGTGGCCGCCGGTACGTTGATCCCTTCTTGCCTTCCTTCTCTTCCTCTCGTTCACCAAGAGCCCCTTTCTCCAATTACCGACAAGCCCAACTCTCCAATTTGAACACTGGGGAAATAAGTGAAGACGAACATGACGGCGCCGCCATGGATCCCGATTCCGTCGTCCTTAATGATCGGGATCTTCTGGAACGCGAGAACCAGGTTAGTTTCGTCATGGATCTGTTTCAGCAGCATGTTGAGCAATCTCATCTGATTAGTTCCGAGTTGGGTTCTCTATTTGGCTCCGATTCGATGAACGAGTTGGGTTTCGGCGTCATCGAGAATAGTTGTGAGTCGGGGATGGATGATCTGGGGCTAGATATGGGGTTAGGGTTTGGTTTAGATAGTCACAGTAATTGTGGGTTTCAAAATATAGAGCATTTGAATAATAATGATGATGACGATTATGGCCTTAACGTTGTTATTGATGATGATGATGAGTTCTTTGTTGAGAGAAGGGTTAGTGGGGTTAAATCTCGTGAGGCTGAGTCTGCGGTTAGCGTTCACGCTGGTGGGGTTAGAGTTGTGGGGTTTGAGTCCGATTCGGATTCGGAGCAGGTTGGTGTTGAGAATTCTTTAGGGATAGATTTTCGTTCAGGGGATGAATATGGGTTGGATCATTTCGGTGATTATGATAATAACGATGATGAGGAGGATAATGATGCGAGTGTTAACATTCCTCTCTGTTGGGATTCGCTTCAATTAGACGATCGTAGAGAAAACAATGAGGATTTTGAGTGGGAGGAGTTGGATGGTCGTGTTGAAAGCTTGTTTGTTGATGATGAGGAAGCATCTATCTCACTCTCCATTTCACCAGTAATTGAGCCCGAGGATTTGGTGAATCTAGAGAGGGCAGGAGGATCGAGAAATTTGGAGTGGCAGGTTTTATTAAATTCACAGAATTGGGAAACCAATGTGGAGCAGGAGCTAGACCATAATGTTGAGCCTTCTCTTGGTGATCTTGCTGATCATCATTATACTGCAGAATATGAGATGCCGTTTGGAAATTTTGCAGAGGATGAAATTGCATTGATGGGTCGACCTCCTGCTGCAAAATCTGTTGTTGAGAGACTTGTAACGGTGGTTTTGACAAAAGCAGATAAAGACAGTAATAATACTCTTTGTGCTGTTTGTAAAGATGAGATTAACATCGGAGAGCATGCCAAACAATTGCCATGCACCCATCGGTACCATGGAGAGTGTATTTTGCCTTGGCTGGGAATCAGGAATACGTGCCCTGTTTGTCGGTATGAGTTGCCTACAGATGATGCAGATTATGAGAGGAGAAAAGCAGCACAATGACCAATTCTTGCTGGCCGTTGGTTGACTTGATGATCAGGTGTGATTGGCTTGTTAAGAATGTAAATATAATGAGTTGGTTTCTTTCTGTCAGGATATAATGGAATTGTTATTAAACTTTCAGCTTTAGGTGGAGTCCATGGGGATGATCTATCATTGCATTGTATACTTGATGATTTGCATTGTTTTCATATAGACCCACAGCTTCCTTCCCCTGCTTTCTAGAACTGTATTCACGACAATACAGGAATAATACTGCTGCAAGTATACCTGCCAGTCACTGATGGCAGTCCTTAGTACTGTGCCAAAAACAACATAGCTGCGAAGTCTTGTAGGTAGGAATCATTTGACTATATCTTATAATAGATAACCAGTTAATCCAGCTGAGCTAGAGCTACGGGACATTTAAGTATAGTTACTACCTTTCACGAAAAAGAGAAGACTGCTGTGGACAGAGATATGGGCGGGTGCTGGCAGCATAGGCCGCTCAAGTTCTTCATACGAATCCTTGCGTCCTTTGCATGAAAGGTAGAGAATTGCGGAGACTATGAAGTAAACCCAAGGACCTCAAAGTTGGTATTTGCACATTTTCAGGCGTAACCTGTCCACCTTTTGGTGCCCCATTTCCTATTGAAAGGAACCAACGAGGGAAAAGAGGAAAACCAGAATATACTCCATTCTTCTTCCTCCCAAACATGAGAATTAAAGGCGTCTGTGGGCATTGTAACGAGATTTCTAGACCGAGCTAGGTTACTGGCTCTGTGTACTAGTCTCGTGTAATGATCTTTCTGTTTACTCTTATAACGAAGCTGTCGATTACTCGATGAAATAAAGTCCCGATGCAAGAAACAGCTTCAGTCAAGCACTCAAGCACAAGCTACATAATCTAGTGGAGACCAATGCCAGCACATATATTTTCACAGTTTGAAATTCGTTAGACTTGTGACTGCATTGTAATTAGGTGGAAAAATGTATGCCAAAGCATTAGCCCCTGAATAACCGTGTCTTTTAAGGTATACTGATCGTTCACAATAGAGCAAATTTTTCTATGGAAAATTTCAAGTTAATATTACCCTTTAGGGTTATTTATTATCAATCGATCAACTTTATAACATGTATTTATAATAATAAAATTCTTTGTAGTAACTAATTACAAATTAATTATCTAGAAATATATCACATACAATGAGTTAAATTAGAAACGGCAATTAATTGTTTCTAATTAACAATTAATACGTAAATTATAGTTACATTTCTAATTTATTTAATTAAGGTTTCATAAATATTATATTATGATGAAATAATTCACCTCTTAATTTTTTAAAAATGAAAAGAAGCATTAAAATAATCTTGAAGTAATTAACTCATTAGTTTCTCTACTAATTTTTCAATCTTCATGTTTTGTTAACATTAGAAATAAAATATGCAGCAGGAGCGTGCTGTAGAGTATCCAAAGGAAAAACCTTTGTTAAAAATATAAAGCATTATAGAGAATATGTATCAATAGATTAAAAAAAACCTTTGTTAAAAATATAAAGCATTATAGAGAATGTGTATCGATAGATAAACTCTATTAAAGATGGCCTAGAATTAGTAAAACAAAAGATTAAAAAAAAAACTACTTTTTCAGGTATAGGTACAAAATTCTTTCTTAAATGCTGCCTTCCTGCTATAAATAACAATTCTTATGTCAATTCCTTTTCTGTAATTGATATCATTTTAAGCATATTTAGAAAACTCTTTTCTTAAGTTAGTATCCACAGTAAAGGCAAATTAATGATATCTTAGAAAACTTTGCATTTGTCGAGTATACAACATTTATTATTATTCCAAAATCATAACAATCTTTAATAGCTTGAGGATGAGCTCCCTATAAAAAGTTCAATATAGGATATATCCCAAAACAAATCAATTTAGCGGGTATCTTTGTTTTGTAGATGTATACGTCTCTCATTACCTCATAATGTGCATAAACAACAGGATGACTCTTTGGAAGACTATCAATCATGATATTTCTCACCATCAATTTGCATGTAGTATTAGGCCTTAGAGAAATATTATTAAGAGTAACCTTTTTTGGCTTAATCTATTGACTGGTTTATTCCTTTATTAGGGAAGAAAAGCCTGTAGATGATGAATCTTCAACTATCTTAGCATTGTTGACTAGGCTACAAAGTTTTTGTTTTGAATAATTATAATAGTTTATCTTGGCTTGTGGAAATGAAAGAAGTAGCTCTGTAAGTTCTTTAGGTATCAAGTTGGGCTAGCAATATCTAATAAATCACTGACTTGTGCTTGACAAATATCGATATCTTTAGACATTTGTTTCAATCTGTCAAATATGCCCTCTTTGTTGTTAACCATCTTTAGTTAAAAAATCTCCAAGAACATTATTATTAGATTTGATATTCTCAAAATCAAAGGTGTATTCTATTAATAAAGTTTGTCATTTAATATATCTTTTATATTAAGGTTTAGAGGCTAAATTATTTTTAATAAAAGCCTTAACTTGAGTATTATCAGCTCTTAATAAAAATCTTTTAGACAAAAATTTTTTTTTGACAAATTTTTACTGTTGCTAATAATTCTTTTTCATTTATATGATATCTTTGTTGAGTAACTGTAAAGGTGCTTGAAGTATACTTGTAAAGAGACTTAGTCATCTTCATATTAGAATCATCATAATCTATCTTTTTTAATACTCCACTCTATACATGATTAGAAGCATGAGTTTCAAGAATTAAATTATCATCATCAGATAGTAAAGAAAGTTTTGGCAATGTAGTTCACAAAATCTTAAATTTCTTTACCTATTCATTCAAATTAGGTGAAAATTCAAATCTTTAATCTTTAATTAAAAGCATTTGAAAATTCAAATCTTTAATATTTAATTATGCTGCCCAATTTTTGATAAGAAAATTGGTTATATGGCAATAGAATAAATTAAGAAGTGATTAAAAGATGAATTTTAGATTTGTATGAATGT
>JANIJH010000006.1:57827452-57842799 GCA_024520975.1 Erythroxylum areolatum | reverse complement strand
GCTTACTGCTACTACATTAATTTGTGTTAACGGAAGTGATTTCTTTTATATTTGGTTGCAGGCGACAGCATCACCAATTTCTATCATTTTAAAGTTGTAATTTCTTTTTGAATTGTTGTGTTGATGGTGTTAATTTGATTGGTTTTGGGATGAATGGTCTTAATATGTTATTTTGATTATTTTATTTCAAACCTATTGCTAAAACATTGATTATAATCTGTAATTATTACTTTTGATATTTATGAGTGGCATCTAACAATCATTAATCGTTAGGAACATCATAACTTAGGTTAGATAACCCGAACGTTTGAGGTTACTGCTTATATTGATCATTTTTTTATTCATAATACGACTGCCAAATTGAATCTAGAGATCGTATCCTAGGTTATTCGGTAGTTAGATTTAATTAATGATCGATTCTTGATTAAATACAACCTAAGGGAAAACCAATATTTGTAGTATAACATCCCAGATCTCCCGCCTACAGATATTGTCTGCTTTGGGCCTTGGCCCAGCCAAGCCCTCACGATTTTGCTTTTCCTGAGGCCTTTCCAGGAGGTCACCCATCCTAGAACTACTATCACCCAAGCACATTTAACCTCGAAGTTCTGATAGGATCCGGTGCACTAGGCCATGGAAAAGCGAAACCATGAGGGCTTGGCTGGGCCAAGACCCAAAGTGGACAATATCTGTAAGCAGGTGATCTGGGATGTTACAAGTGCTATCAGAGCTGGTATCCGAACCGTTGTGTCAGCTAGGCTGGACCTTGAAGAGGACTGGGCCCTAAGGGGGGTGGAGAGTGTGAGATCCCACATCGGTTGGAGAGGGGAACGAAGTACGCCTTATAAGGATACGGATATCTCTCCCTTACAGATGCGTTTTCCATGGCCTAACATACTAGATTATATTAGAACTTCGAGATTAAATATGCTTAGGCAAGAGTAGTACTAGGATGGGTGACCTCCTGGGAAGGCCATGGGAAAAGCAAAACCGTGAGGGCTTGACTGAGCCAAGGTCCAAAGTAGACAATATCTGTGAGCGGGTGATCTGGGCTATTACATGTAGAGAGTTCTATTAGTCTCAAATCAATAATCTGAAAAGAGTTGTAAAAACATTAGAATGAAGAAATATGCTTGATCGTATTTAGGCCGAGATTGACCCTAGAACTAGACCCTACTTATATCCGACACTTTTCTCATTTTCGCTTGTTTGTTTTAAATTGTTTTCAATAGTTTACTTTTACTTTAATTTCTAAATTGTTTAAAATCCAAACCCCACCCGCTCCCCTTTATACTTTCCTTGCATCAATTAATTTTGTTATGAAAATTAACTGAATATTTAAATATAAATTTTAGTGTGTAAAGTCAGATAAATTTTGCAGTGCACTCGACACGTGCTGTCAATACCCTTTAGGAGGATAAAAATTTCTATAACTCTTAGATAAAATTCAATTTTCACACTAAAACTTAGAACAATCGAAACCCTTAAATGAAGTAGGAAATAGTTTTTTAGGATAAGGAAAACTAAGCTGGCCAAGTCTATAATGCCAAAGTATAATCTTATCTCTAACAGAGGAAGAACTCATCCTAATTAAACCACGAGCTTCTTTATTCTTGGATTCTTGATCTTCAAAGAAATAGAGGCCATTGATTAGCTTAGCACTGCCAATCATTTTCCCCGAATTCAGTTCTTGAAAGATACAATAGGAATCAAACGAAGTGACATGATAGTTAGAATCTCTGGATAATCTACTAATTTGCTGGCTGATAGCAGATTATAGGTCAATTTAAGATTATATGTCAATTTAGGAACATGTAAGACATTTTGTAAGGAAACAATTTATGAAAGATTAACCACACCTTTTTCGGATATCGGTGAATAGGATCCATTTGCTATACAAATTTTTTCATGGCTAAAACAAGGGTAATAAGAAAGAAACAAACTAAATAAGTTAGTCAAAAGATCAGAAGCTCCTGAATCTATGATCCAAGGAGTGGAATGATTAAATGAATGCACGATATAGCCTTAAAATCACTACTTGCTTATGCCACGGAAGCATTAAGAGCACTAGATGAACTTGAACTAGAATTCAACAATTTTAGGAGTTGATCAATCTGCTCCTTATTGAATGGGGCTAAATTAGCCTCATGTGTAGTGGGTTTTTCTCAAATTTTCCTTCATGAGAGCCCTTCCAATTTTTTGGTTTTACATGTATTTTCCAGCATGTCTCACATGTGTGGTGTGCCTTATTACAGTAGTCACACCAGACACAATCTTTTTCACCCGGTTTCTTTCCCATACCTTGGACAGAGCCTAAACTAACAACTAGGGTTGAGTTTTTAACAGGATTCGTGAGCCCCTTTTTTTCTAGCATGACTATATGATTGCCCTCTTCATGAAGGACTTTAGAAAAAAGTTCTTCGAGTGATGGAAGTGACTGCCTACTAAAAATCTTGCCTCTAACCTCATCAAACTCAACATTAAGGCCAATAAGAAATTTAAAAATATGGTCATCTTCTAAAGTTTTATTATAGTGATTGCAATCACCAAAACACTTCAACTCATAATCATTAAAAAGACCCGTCTTGTCAAAGACACTTCAAAGAATTAAAATACTTAGTGACACTATCCTCACCCTAGTGAATTTCTTTGATTTTCAGCATCAACTCATATACCTAAGATTGATTTCTCAAGTTTGAGTACATTTGGTTGATGTTGTCCCAAAGCTCCTTCATTGTATAGTAGCACATTTATTTAGAACTGACATCCTTCTCCATCGAATTCACCAACCAAGTCATTAACATTGAGTTCTCTGCATCTCAAGTTGAGTAAGCAACACCATTGATCGCAGACTCCTTCCTTTCTCCTGTTAAATTGTTGATTTTTCCTCTACCTCGGATGCACATGTGTATGGACTAAGACCAACATAAGAAGTTCTCTCCATTTAGCTTTATCGTCGCTATTTGAATGGAATGAGACTCTGAAGAAGGGGCTATAGTGGCGAGAATTGAAGGTTGAGTAGCAGTGGGTGTAGGCAGGCTTATAGGAATAATCTCAACAGCGCTCATAGTTTCAGAGATGTCTGACATGATTTGGTGAGGTAGGTTTACTAGGAAAGGTATTTATGCTCTAATACTATAAAGACGTAAATTGGCTGAAAAAAATGCATTGATCAGAATTGTTACAATTTAAAGCTATATAAAAGAGATAACTATAGTAAGTATCCTAAAAATAAGAAACTGATTTACAACCTAATTGATAGTTGTTTAGACGTCTATTTTGGGCATAATTTACAAGGAGGCAATACACTAATTTACAGTCTAATAAAAAGAAGAAAATCTTGCAACATTCTCCAATGAGTCCATCCACAATTCCTTAGAAAAAATTCACTCAAAAAACAAATGATCAACACTGACCCTTACATAAAACACGCCTGTTAACTAGGTTAAGAAACGATAACCTGTTAATGGTAAGAACTTCTTCATTGTACAATAGACATAGTAGAAAGGACCTTTTACGAGCAATGAAGTGATTCCAAACCAATTTGCACCAATCCACCTTCTCACCAACATTTCTAAGTTGAACCTTGTAGGAGGAATTAGTAAGCTCTTAGATGGACGTGGCAGCTAACAATAGGAATTAGGGAGATCAGAATTAGGATTATAGTTACGTATTTATTCTAAAACCTGAGGTACATTCCTCCACTGGTTTTCTTTAATCCAATAGCAAACTTTAGCCTCCTTAAAGACACCAATGAACTGCTCCCTTATCAGTTGGGACTCCTGTATAACCCCTATTTTAGTCCAGTTATCATAGCAGAGAGAAGCCATTTTTCCATCCCCAATGATACATTTAATAGAATTAGAGACTAACTTTCTTTCTTTTAATAGTTAGAGAAGAAAAAAGATGTACCCTATTTCTCTTGAAATTCCCATAGGCATTTACCTCTCAAGTAATAAGCATGAATCCACTGCACCCAAAGGGATTCTTTTTGGGTCAAATTTCTCCATATTCTTTTCCCTATAACTGTTTTGTTACAGATTTTTATAAGAATGATGCCCAGACCCCCTTTCTCTTTCTCCTCGCATTCATGCTTCAAACACACTTTAGTTTTGAACCTGTTGTTGCTAGGCCCAATCTAAAGGAATTGTCTCAATAATTTCTCCAGGGTTTTGATGTGGGAATTCTAATAACTTGCATAGAGCTTATCATTGATTTGATTAAGAGAACACTACCTCTAAGATGTATTAATTATTTCTTGAAGGCTCGAGTTATCTATACTTTACTCTACTTTTTAAAATTGAGAGTGTAAAGCCACCACTAACATTCAAAACAAACATGATTTAGTTGTAGCCACAAAGCACATCTGGCAGCGTAACAATCACATTGGTCCTCTAACTTGTTCATTGCAAAAAGGAGTTATCAAGACCTTGGAGAAATTATTTAAAAGATTCCTTTAGGAAAATCTCAATTATGAGAGACACCATCCCAAAGGAAAATGGTCTCAGGTTTGTACGAGAAAGGAATAAGGAGGTTTGGGGCTCATTTCCATTGGCATTACAAACAAAATTATATTGATCAAAAAGTTATGGAATATTTTATTAGAGAAGGAATCACTGTGGATCAGATGGTTTGACACCTATATCCTTAAAGGGAATAATATCTAGGTTATACCAATTAAAACGTCCTTTTCTTGGTTCCTGACTCAATTGTTTAAGCTAAAGATCATAATGGAACCTATTGTGTTTTTGTAACATTGGTAATGGGAAAAAGGCTTTCTTTTAGTTTGATAATTGGACAGGTCGAGGCCCCCTAATCAAAATTCCTCAAGTTGTGGTTAGTTGGAACTCTAACCCCGTTCATTCTAAGGTTAAGTCATTTCTAATTGGGAGATAGTGAGGTAATTTCGCTTTAAAATTATAGTGTCTCCTTCCTAATTACATCCCTAATATTGGAGGTAGGGATTCTTCTCAGTGCCTCAACCAACCACCAAGTATCTTTAACTCTTCAAGATTCAAGGATTGGATGGCCCCTAAAATTTCTAAGGTTGAATGGTCCTCAATTGTTTGGCATGGAGCTCTCATTCTTAGTTACTCTTTCGTACTATGGTTGGCTACTTTGGATAAATTGAGTACGTTAGATAGAATTCCTGACATAAATACTAATACTACTTGCATTCTATGTGGATAAGAGGTGGAGTGGAGGGATCATCTCTTCTTCCTATGTAAATTTTCTAAAGGCATTTAGAGTAGGATACAGGACCTCTACCTACAACATAGTTTTGGCAGTAAGATTTTGGATGTTCTTGAATGGCTTCAAAAGATGAAAGCTCCCTCATCTAGTAAGGTGGTTCATATCATCTCTTTAACTTCAACTATCAAATCATTATGGAGAGAGAGAAATGTAAGGAGATTTCAAAGAAAGATTAGCACTAGGGATGAGATATTGTCCTCCCTAATTTATAGGATTAGGAGCAATTACTATGTATATCAAACGAAGTAAATCCTAACCTAGCAGCCTCGTGGAGAATTAACTAATATGAGCAATTATTCAATAATAATCAGAAGTAGGAAACCTCTTAAATAATGAACAGTAAAGCTGAGACAGGCGGAGTTTAGAACAAGGTTTTAAAAACTAGACCGGACCTAAAGCTGAGATAGGTGGAGTTTAGAACAAGGTTTTAAACCAGACCTTCTGGTCCAACTGAAAAAAGTTTGAACCGGTCAGTGGTCCGATTCGGTTTCATCTAATAACCTTTATGTGTAAAAACCGCTCGTTTAAACAATTTTCGGTCGGACCAGATGGTCTGATCCGATATGGTTCAGTTTAAAAATCTTGGTTCTATCTTAAAAAAGCTTGGAGCTTCCATATGCATCAACCCTTCTTACGTTGAGAAGAAAACTTGCCACGCATATCAAGGAATCGCTGCGATAGCCCCTAAGATGTCAGGTATTGTGAAGATTGACTTGGAAAATGGATGCGAAATCTCGAAAAGGTTATATGAACCTAGTTGTTATGGAGGAGAGCAATATTTCATTCCAAAACGACCAAATAATACTAATATCGTCGAACAATTAATTGATTGTACAGCAGAAGATGATGAGTTTTTGCTTAACTACTTGCATGATAAGAATTCCAGGGAGTTGCGATTTCTGGTACTAGATGCCATGTCTCCAGAGCTTGAAGTTGCGGCCACCATTAAAATGCCTAGGCAAGTATCATATGGTTTTCATGGTTTATTTGTTAGAGACGTGTAATTAATACATGCAAAATTAGACGATTAGGAAGTTATCACTATTTTCCTTATATTAAAATTTGAATAAATTTTATTTGATTTCATAATATCTATATAACATATTAAAATTATTATAAAATTAACCTTTAATCTTTTTTAATTACGATATTGAGCCCATAAGATTATTATCAAATAAATATTTATATTATTAAAATTGTATGCATTAATAAATTTATTAAAAATGAAAAATACAACAAAAATCTTAAATGTTTATTTTTACCTTTTCTTATAAGTTTTACTTCTTATTTATTATATATCGGTTTTATAGTGGTTCACTACCGGTTGAATCTCTAAACCTTAAACCTTTCTTTCGATCGGTTCGATGTCCAGTCCGGTATATAAAACATTGGATTTCACAGAGAGGGTAGCATGATTAAAAATGCATGATCGATGATCGGGTCGAGCTTAGCTTCGGACTGCTTATAACCCAAGTCCAATCATCCCCGACCTAACCCAGCCAGTTACCATTATATAAGACTTATGAGTCCTAATGATGGGTGAACAATGTCGTTAATACCATTTCCAAAAATAATTAAGAATATAAAACCTGACCTCTATGTTTCAAGTGCTGCTTTACGGTTGTACCTCGGCCTTGAATTTCCTTCTCGACTCCCTAATTGACAGTAAGGGTTGGGGACGTATGATGCAAACTCACGGTGGGTTTATTGAATTCTCACAATTCTACAAGTCCAAAGTGGTATTCAAGAAGCTACGCCTTATGATACCAAAACAGTTTGAGATTGAGCCCAATCAAGTCCTCAAGTTCCAGAATGTTTCTTATTCTCGTGATTGACTTGGCATTATGTAATGGTTGTGAAAGAAAGCCTTTGTTTTGAATCTTGAGTTTTGCAGGTTCTGTCAAGAAGTGTACATTTGTGAACTGTGAGGTCATTTGATTCAAAATTGCTTTGGTTACTCACGTCGTGGCAAGAGTCGATTTCATGAATGGGTAACTTTGTTTAATTGATAACCTTGCCCCAGTAGCAACCTTTCACTTGGATAACTTGTTCCTAGAGGTTATTAAGGATGACCAAAGATTTGATTTTGATCATCTCCCAACAGGTACTGAAAAACAAGCCTTGTTGATGCAATTCACAGGTTCTCAAGATGACATCCACAATATTGATTACTGTTGAAGAAACTCTTTGAAGTGGTACGTTATAATACTATAACTAGTCAATGATTTGGATGTTATGCCATGACATGTAATAGGTCTAGTTTTCCGTAATAGATTTTCGCTTTTTGACCATGTGCACTAATGCAATGTGAAAGATTTTTTATGAGCAACGAAATCACCTGAGTGAAGTTTAACCATCATTCATGGTAAAAACTTTTGATTGCTACTTCAAAGTAGCTTATATTTTTTTCAACATTTCTACTTCTTGCTAATATCTGAATTCTGAACATAGTAATTCTAAATTGTTGGAGTTTCCGCTAATTCTATATATTACCATAAGTTTTGTACGTTAATGTGGAGTAAATTGATCACTATGTTGATGAGTTTGGAGCTCAAGATGATCAAGAAAATGCTGGAAATGGTCTTCAAAGCCGTGAAATACTCGAGCACAATATTTTTGGGAAAATTACCGATGAAAAGTTTATGATGGACATAATTCACGTAAATAATAATGAATTTCATTGTTCTCGTTACTATATTACGTACTGTTAAAACTAAAACTTCAATAGCTTGTATGTCACACAAATTTACCACTACCGTTGAATCTTATGCAAAGTTGATCAACTGCTTCGCTAAGTGGATGAATTTGCATCTTGTATCAGATGATAGCCTGAAATTATGCCCTCCCGAGTAAGTAAACAACAAGAGCAGACTTCATTAAATCAATAGTTCAACAAAGTTACACATGAAAAATGACAATCAATGAAACCTGTCTCTATCCATATATGTATATTGCCTTCAACAGCTGGCTTGCAAACAGGTACCAAGATTAAGGATTTCACTAACAGATTAAGAATCAGGCAATAGAACCGACTACATGAATAACTACTTCTCAACAGTAGAGTGGTAACTTTGTTAAGCAGTTGACCAAAACCTAGGTTGTTAAGCATCTACCCTGAATACTTCTAAAACATTCGACATTGTTAAGGTGTATACAACGGTGTGGTTCAAGACATCATTTCTGCAAATTGAGCCAACCAGCATTAGGAAGAGTTCATAGGTCGTGACAAGCCATTAACTTTCATCATACAATGATACTTTGCTGGCACGACTGCACCAGCTTTCCAACAGAGATCCACCACCGCCGAGGGGGCATGCCCATAAAATTGCTGCATTTCATTCAAAAGAACTGGAGGATCTTGAGGCCGTCGGCACCATACAATTTTTGGAGGCACCAAATTATCCACACCTGCCTTCTTCCAGACATGGTTTCCACGCCAACTCTCATATTTGAATACCCCACAATTCCTTGCCTTATGTCCAGTCGGACCAATATGAACTTCGGAACAATACTCACAAACTTTGGCTGGATAAACCAACAATAGCTTTTCAACACCTGAACTAAGTGCTTCCCAGGCCTTTAAGGTTTATTTGCTATATGCCTCAAATTCTCAGTTGACAAAGACTCCAGTTGATTAACACCACTATGGACACTGCCCGAATTAGGTGTCTTCATCTTAATATTCTCAGCACCTTGATGAGCACCAGCCTGCCAACAAAACTCAACAACTGCTGGGATACGATCAAAATCAAACCTTTGGTCATGCTTAATAACCTCTTGGAACATGTTATCCAAGTGAAAGGTTTGTAATGGGACAAGTATATCATTTAAGCCACCAGTCACCCATTCATGAACTTGATTCTTGACACGATGTAAGTAACCATGGCAATTTTGAATCAAATGACCTCTCAGTTCACCAATGTACACTTCATGACAGAACCTGCAAAAGTCAAGATTCAAAACAAAAGGATGAGATTCTTTCACTAAAATTACAAAACCAAATCAATCATGATATATCTGACATTCAATAAAGTTAAATACTTGCAACCCAGAAGAGGTACGAATTGAAGGAGAGTGGAAACGTCGTGAATAAGAAGCATTCTGGAGTTCAAGAACGTGAGTGGCAATAGGAACCATGAGTTTAACAGGGAATTCATTGGCTCCATCTTGAATTCGTTTTAGTATCATAGGGCACAGCTTCTTGAAGTCCACTTTGGATCCGTAGAATCTTGAGAACTCAATAAACCCACCATAAATTTGCATCATATGTCCCCAGCGCTTCATTCTCAGACTTATTTCTGAGACCTGCCAATTAGATAGTTGAGAAGGAAACCCAGAGCAAAAAGACAACCTTAAAGAAACAAAAAGCACTTGAAACATAGAGGCTAGGTTTTATTTTCTTAGTACCAATGACGTCACTCATCACAGGTTGACAGGTGTCTTATACAAGTATTTTCTAGAAATTTTCATAGTTTTGGAACTTCAAAAGGTTCAAGTAATCGATGCCATGAAGCCACCACATCATTTTGCAAGTAATGAATGAACTTTAGAAATCTTGAGAATCCTAAACACAACATTAACTCAAAGTTCAACACAACTTTCTGCAAAAGAGACAATCAAGGGTTTTAAGAGCTGCCTAAAGCTCATTCTGAGAAAATTCCATAGCAGCTACAAGAACAAGGAACAAAGTGACTTGCAATCGTCTTGCATATTAGTCACAATAGACCCTCATGAATACGCCGGACTAGATATATATTAGAAATGCGTAAAAAGAGGAAAGACGAATATTGGACAAAGAACTACCACTAAACAGCAAATTATCTTATCCTATACGTTATAAAACATAGAAATGCTGAAAATAAATAACAAGGCCGAGACCAAAGGATCCGATCAAAGATAATCATAAAAGAGTGGAAAAAGACATATGCTTCTCATTTATAATGCCTTGATACACAACTTTTTGTGCTTCTCTTTTCCGCACGCCGTTCACTACACTTCTCTAAGTTACCACTCCAGCTTATGCAAATTTCTAAACAAAATAGATTCATCAATCCATTCAATTCTAGACAATTTACACCAGACCAGAATACCCAGATTAGCTAAGTCATAAAAAATTGAATTCAGGGTCATCTCAAGCAAACAAGACTACATATATAAATATACATAAGTAGTAAATCAAGGTAAACAGAAATTTCACAATTAAGATATCGATTTATGTAGAGCTGGGAACTTCTGTTCATAACAATATTATTATAACACCACATGAACACAATTTTACATACAAGGGGTAAATCCACTATTACCACATATGCAGAATAATAAGTACTAGCATAACGGAAGAAAAAAAAAGAAATAGTGCTAGGATACAATCAAAATCATACCTTTGGTTATGCTTATTAACCTTTTGGAACATATTATCCAAGTGAAAAATTTCTACTAGGACAAGTATATCATTTAAGCCATCAATAACCCATTCATGAACTCGGTTCTTGCCACGACGTAGCCATGGAAATTTTGAATCAAATGACCTCTCAGTTCAACCAATGTGCACTTCCTGACACAACCTACAAAACTCAAGATTCAAAACAAAAGGCTGAGTTCCACAACAATTATGCAACTCAAATCAATCATGATGTAAATTAAAAGATGTTAAAACTTTTGATCATGGTAAAAACTTTTGATTGTTACTTCAAAGTAGCTTATATTTTTTTCAACATTTCTACTTCTTCCTAATATCTGAATTCTGAACATAGTAATTCTAAATTGTTGGAGTTTCCACTGATTCTATATATTACCATAAATTTTGTATGTTAATGTGGAGTAAATTGGTCACTATGTTGACGAGTTTGGAGCTCAAGATGATCAAGAAAATGCAGGAGATGATCTTCAAAGCCATGAAATACTCAAGCACATTATTTTTGGGAAAATTACTGATGAAAAGTTTATGATGGACATAATTTAAGTAAATAATCAAATGAATTTCATTGTTCTCATTACTATATTACGTACTGTTAAAACTAAAACTTCAATAGCTTGTATGTCACAAAAGGTTACCACTCTACCGTTGAATCTTATGCAAAGTTGATCAACTGCTTCGCTAAGTGGATGAATTTGCATCTTGTATCAGATAATAACCTGAAATTATGCCCTCCCGAGTAAGTAAACAACAAGAGCATACTTCACGAAAACAATAATTCAACAAAGATGAAAAATGACAATCAATGAAACCTGTCTCTATCCATATCAATATGTATGTTGCCTTAAGCAGCTGGCTTGCAAGCAGGTACCAAGATTAAGGACTCACTAACAAATTAAGAATCAGGCAATAGAACCGACTACATGAATAACTACTTCTCAACAGTAGAGTGGTAACTTTGTTAAGCAGTTGACCAAAACCTAGGTTGTTAAGCATCTACCCTGAATACTTCTAAAACATTCGACATTGTTAAGGTGTATACAACGGTGTGGTTCAAGACATCATTTCTGCAAATTGAGCCAACCAGCATTAGGAAGAGTTCATAGGTCGTGACAAGCCATTAACTTTCATCATACAATGATACTTTGTTGGCACGACTGCACCAGCTTTCCAACAGAGATCCACCACTGCTGGGGCATGCCCATAAAATTGCTGCATTCCATTCAAAAGAACTGGAGGATCTTGAGGCCGTCGGCACCACACAATTTTTGGAGGCACCAAATTATCCACACCTGCCTTCTTCCAAACATGGGTTCCACGCCAACTCTCATATTTGAATACCCCACAATTCCTTGCCTTATGACCAGTGGGACCAATATGAACTTCTGAACAATACTCACAAACTTTGGCTGGATAAACCAACAATAGCTTTTCAACACCTGACCTAAGTGTTTCCCAGGCCTTTAAGGTTTTATTTGCTATATGCCTCAAATCCTCAGTTGACAAAGACTCCAGTTGATTAACACCACTATGGACACTGCCCGAATTAGGTGTCTTCATCTTAATATTCTCATCACCCTGATGAGCACCAGCCTGCCAACATAACTCAACAACTGCTGGGATACGATCAAAATCAAACCGTTGGCCATGCTTAATAACCTCTTGGAACATGTTATCCAAGTGAAAGGTTTCTACTGGGACAATTATATCATTTAAGCCACCAGTAATCCATTCATGAACTTGATTCTTGACACGATGTACGTTACCATGGCAATTTTGAATCAAATGACCTCTCAGTTCACCAATGTACACTTCATGACAAAACCTGCAAAAGTCAAGATTCAAAACAAAAGGCTAAGATTCTTTCACTAACAATTACAAAACAAAATCAATCATGATATATCTGACATTCAACAAAGGTAAATACTTGCAACCCAGAAGAGGTACGAATTGAAGGAGAGTGGAAACGCCATGAATAAGAAGCATTCTGGACTTAAGGACCTCGGAGGCAACAGGAACCATGGGTTTAACAGGGAATTCATTGGCTCGATCTTGAATTCGTTTTAGTATCATTGGGCGCAACTTCTTGAAGTCGACTTTGGATCCATAGAATCTTGAGAACTCAATAAGCCCACTGTAAATTTGCATCTTATGTCCCCAGCGCTTCATTCTCACAGACATATTACTAATACCTGCCAATTGGATAGTTGAGAAGGAAACCCAGAGCAAAAAGGCAACCTTAAAGAAATAGAAAAGCACTTGAAACATAGAGGCTAGCTTTTATTTTCTTAGTACCAATGATGCCGCTCATCACAGGGTGTTGGGAGTCTTATACACGTATTTTCTAGAAATTTTGATAGTTTTGGAACTTCAAAAGGCTCAAGTAATCGATGCCGTGAAGCCACAGCATCATTTTGCAAGTAATGAATGAACTTTAGAAATCTTGAGAATCATAAACACAACATTAACTCAAAGTTCAACACAACGTTTTGCAAAAGAGACAATCAAGGGTTTTATGAGCTGTCTAAAGTTTAGTCAGAGAAAAATCCATAGCAGCTACAAGAACAAAGAACAAAGTGACTTGCAATCATCTTGCATATTAGTCACAATAAACCCTCATGAATACACCGGACGACATATATATTAGAATTGCAGAAAAAGAGCAGAGACAATGTTGGACAAAAGTACTACCACTTAACAGCAAATTATCTTATGCTATGACATATAAGACATAGAAATGCTGAAAATAAATAACAAGACCGAGACCAAAGGATCCGATCAAAGATAAACAATCATAAAAGAGTGGAAAAAAACATATGCTTCTCAATTTATAATGCCTTGATACACAACCTTTTTTGCTTCTCTTTTCCACAAGTCGTACACTGCACTTCTCTAAGATGCTACTCCAGCTTATATACAAATTACTAGACAAAATAGATTCATCAATCGATTCAATTCTAGACTATTTACACCTGACCAGAATACCCAGATAAGCAAAGTCATCAAAAATTGAATTCAAGGTCATCTCAAGCAAACAAGACTACATGTATAAATATATGTAAGTAGTAAATCAAGGTAAACAGAAATTTCACAATTAAGCAAAACATTTTAACTCACACAACCCAGAATCTTTTCTGTGTATTCTTTTGATTCATTTGATATATCTCCTAACGAATATATGAATTAAGTTTAAGTTGATCTGATAGATGTACCAATTTTCTACAAAGCATTTATGTTCAGTTAATAATAAGTTTAATTAATGTATAATTTAATCATGTAAGAAATTAAAGCCTTACTTAAATACTAATTAAGCCACTAAAAGTTAGATTCAACTCTATTAAAAATAATTAGAGTTGAACTATAATTCAAAGAATGATTGCTTATAAAAAGAGATGTTACGAGGTAAGTTATAATAATCATTTTTATTAAATACAACAAGCGATTCTCTTACATGTTTCTCTTTTACTATATTGACTCAAGCGTTAGAATGTCTGTGTTAGGAACACTCTCAACTTGTTAGTATTAGGTTTTACAGTTCTGCTGAGTATGCATTAACCTACCAAGCTTATCATAAATTCAATTTATATCATTTGGCACTGTTTGTGAAAACTTGAGTAAAATCTTCTGATATTACCACTTGAGAAAACCTAAAAACTACCAAGATATCACCACCCCAAGTGCCCCTAGCTCAACTCATATCTGTGTAGTAGACATGTTACATCAGATAACTCAAATGCTATGTCTAACCATGATAAAGAAATCATTATGGTGGCTATAGCAACTTGTCTTCAAGAAATATGGAAAGAGCGAAACAATAAAAGGTTGGCAGGAAAATCAAGAAGTCTAAGTTCTCTCATTGAGCTTACAGTAGCCAATATCAGAAACAACCAATCAGTTGGGAGTACAATGCAGCAGAAGAATGGCTCTCTCTTGAAGCCTATAGATTTCTGTTCCAAGGCTACCAGTTTACAAAGATATCATTGATCAAGAGTTCATGGACCTACGTCTATGTGATACAATAGGAGCTACTGTAACGGGTAACATAGAAAGGGTATAAACATGCATTGAGTCTGATTCCTAAGCAATCCTAGCAGATTTCGACAGAATAAAACTAAGAAGGGTATGCAAGGCGATAGTTGTACGAAAGGAGACTCACCTGTGAGCTCATCGACAGAAGCTTCCCGACGCTCCACCTGCAGATCCTAGTATTCAACATGAAGTTAGCAACTTAGTGACGATTTACAGTAGACACAATGTGATTTGTGGTTTACCTTGACTGAACACGTTTCTGTATGCTTAGAGTTGGAGCATCTCCTTCGTTCTCCAACGATGTTGCGCAGTCTCCGAAGACTCCCGAAAAGTGCTGAGAAGCCTAGTTAAAAGTGTATTTGTCATTGTCAAAACGTCGCCGATTCTTCGTGTCTTATGATTTTGTTAGACGACAATGTGAGGTTAAGGTAAAACTTGGATAAATGAATATTCGATGAATTAATAACTTTGATTAAATAATAATTTTTTTCAGTCTCAACTTGGGTTAATGGGATAAATTAATAACCTCATTAAATATATAAGATAATAATTTTTAAAAAATTCCTTAAAGTCCATTGAAAATATAAAATAATAATTCATTAAATAAGTATAAAAATTACATATATAATTTATAAAATAAAGCACTTCC
>JANIJH010000006.1:57735071-57750595 GCA_024520975.1 Erythroxylum areolatum | reverse complement strand
ATAAAAGGGTTTACTGTGTTTTGAATACGTGATGTAGCCGCCACTCTCGCAGGGCACGGACTCAGACATCACCATCGATGTCGGG
Source organism: Erythroxylum areolatum (assembly GCA_024520975.1). NCBI lineage: Eukaryota > Viridiplantae > Streptophyta > Magnoliopsida > Malpighiales > Erythroxylaceae > Erythroxylum > Erythroxylum areolatum. The sequence goes on along the minus strand of JANIJH010000006.1, from coordinate 57,750,510 downwards.
TTCGGGACTTACGGGAGTGGGGTGTTACAGACACTTCCAAGAACCTACCTAATATGGTTTTTCCTAAAGGGTTTTAAACTAGAATTAGAGCTCATGGTAAAAATGATGGATCCTTAAATACTCCAGCAAGCTTACACACTCGTCAGGAAATAAGAAGCCATAGTAGTTATCAATGTACTTGTTTACTTCAAAAAGGAAGTAAAAGTGTCAGGGCAGGTAGGAGGAGGAGGAGCGACTTTTATGTACAAAAGTATTAATCACATCATCCCTCAGATAAAAAACAATTCAAAAGCAGGATTACTTTCTACATAAAAGCAATGAATAGTAAAGAGTTTGAATAGAAAAGGGCAAGAGGATTGTGTTTCTGGTGTGACCAGAAGTACACTCTGAGACACAAATGTAAGAAAATACAATTTCAGTTGTATTTGGTAGAGGAGGAAAAAACAACAAAAAATGAAGAGATTAAAGAAAAATAGAAAGAGAGGACACTAGAGAGCCCCACGATGTCCTTGGAGGCAATATGGGCTCTAAAAGACCAAGGAGAGTTTAAGTAGATGAGGGTAGTGGGTAGTCACCAAAAGAAACCTTTGCACATCCTCATTGATAACTAAAGAAGTCATAATTTTCTAGATGAGAAGTTAATCAGGATGGGAACGATAGAGGTCTTAGAAATACTAGCCTTAAAAATTATGGTGGGAGGAGGCTTAAGTCTAAACTATTATTAAGTTAGCGGGAAATTACTTAAAAGATGCAAAGGTTATGATTTACCACCAATATGTTTATCATCAAATTAGGGGATGCAAGATGGTATTAGGAGTCCAATGGTTCACAACAATGGATTACATACTATACAACTTCACGGAACTTACAATGGAGTTCCAATGGGAAGGTCCAATAGCAAAGTTGACAGGAAACCTCAAGGAAGGAGCAAGAAAAATATCAGGTAAGGGCCTTTGTAAACTGATATCAAATTTCAATAAGGGTTTTCACTATTTATGCTACATTTAACATATCCAGTGGAGTTTCACATGCAACAATTATTATTGGAGGATAAAAAGAATACTAGAAAAGAACTTGAGGGGCTCCTCGTGGAGTATGGTTAGGTTTTCCAGTAGTTAAGATGATTTCCTCCAAAAAGAGTTCACGACCATAATTTTCCCCTCAAATAGGGAGTAGAAATTATTAACACACGACCCTATGTGTGTTCAATTGACCAAAAAGATGCAATTCAACACTCTACGTAAGAGCTTTTGAAACATGGACTCTTCATGTCAAGTGTGAGCCTTTATGCATTGCCAGTGATCCTAGTAATGAAGAAAGACAACATATGGAAGATGTGCATTGAATATAGAAAATTGAACAAACATCGTTAAAAACAAATTCCCTATCCCAGTGATTGAGTAATTACTAGAAAAGTTTAAAAGCTCTAGCTAGTACTCTAACTTGGATCTTAGGCTTAAATATCACCAAATTAGGATGAGGGAAGAAGACATACCAAAAACAACATTTAAAAACCACTAGGGACATTTCGAGTTTTTGGCGATGCCATTCAAGTTCACACATGCACCCTCCACCTTCCAAAGCCTTATGATGAGATTTTTAGGCCATACTTGCAAAAATTATGTTAAATTTCTTTGATGATCTCTTTGTTTATAGCCGTGATTTCACACAACACTTAGAACATTTGCAACAGATCTTACGCATTTTAAAGTAGTAGCAAATTTTCCTCAATGGAAGCAAATGTGTTTTTAAGGCTTGACAAATTTAATATCTGGGACATTCCATCTCTGAAGGAGTATCGAAAATTGTTAAGAAAATTCACATAATCCAACACTGGCCACCACTGTGAACTCTAAAAAAGCCCACTATAGACTCTTCATCCGGCACTACAAGATAATAGCCAAACCTATGAATTCATTGTTAAAGAAAAAAATAGTAAGGAAGTAGGAATGGTAGGATGATCAACAACAAGTGTCTGAGAAGTTAAAAGAAATGTCAGTAATAGCCCTTATCCTTGTGCTACATAACTTTTCATGGCCTTTCACAATGGAAGCAGATGTGTCTGAAAAAGGAATTGGAGCAGTACTCCAACAAGACAAGTAACCCATAACCTTCCTCAACAAAGCTTTGGCACCTAAAACCAAGGACTTTCAACCTACAAAAAGTAGTTTTTAGCCATCAACAAGGATGTAAAGCAATGACATCATTACTTAAATGGACATTCTTTTAGAGTTTTAACATACCATAAGCATTTAAAATACCTATTAGAGCTAAGGATTTCAATGCCATTCCATCATAATTGGCTGTCAAAGTTGATAGGCTATAATTTTAAAGTCACATATAAGAGAAAAAAGGAGAACGTTGTAATAGATACATTATCCAGGGTCTCGAGTCAAAACTTATTAGTGATGACGGTGTCCAAAGTCCAGACAACCCTAATGAAAGAGATTAAAGAAAGGTGGTAAAGGTATCCACCATCTAAGACAATCAAGAAACTTGAGAACCAAGAAGTGCAATATGGGAATTAGGAGTGGAGAAATGACCTACTAAGATGGAAGGGGAGATTAGTCATTGACTGTGATAAGGAACTCAGGAAGAAAGTATCCTTTGTACATAACAACCTACAAGGAGGGCATTTCAGGCATATCTGTAATGATTAAAAAGGTACGACATTTGTTCCACTAGAAACAATTATCCAAAGATGTTTGAAACTACTTAACCAATTATGTTACTTGAAAACGAAGTAAGTACAACCATGCAACATTCCAGGGCTATTACAACCTCTTTCAATACTAAAGGCTATTGGCTAGAAATAAGCACGGACTTCATTAAAAGCACCTCTCTAAAGGAAAGTCCTACATTTATGTAGTAATGGATAGGCTGAGCAAGTGTTCATATTTTATGGCCTTAATCATCCTTACACAACTTACAAAATTGTTTAAGATTTCATAGATCATGTCTTTAAGATATATGGAATGCTATATGCTATAATAAGCAATCGCAACCCCCATTCCTAAATGCATTTTGGCAAGAGACATTCAGATTTAAAAGGTGTCAGCTTGAAATTCTCTACATCATATCATCCTTAAACGAAAGGACAATTAGAAGCCATTAACAAGATACTAGAAACCTATCTCAAGTGCTTTTGTAGTGATGCCCCGCAAAAATAGGCATACTAGTTGTCAATGATGGAGTGGTGGTACAACACAACCGATCCCATAGCCATTAGTGCAAACCCCTTAAAAAAATTTACAGTTATCCTTCACCTCTCTATGTGCCTTACTTAGTTACGGATTCTCATAACATTCTGATAGACCAAGCATTACATGATTGAGAGACAACACTTTAAATAGTGAAATTTCACTTGAGTAGAGCACAAAAGAGGATGAAGCAATATGCAAATAAAAACAGAACAAAGCGAATTCAAAACATAATAATGGGTTTTTTTCAATCTTCAACCATATCAACAACACTCCATGTAAAGAAGGGCCAATCAGAAACTAGCTTTATTGTATTATGAGCTATTTTAGATCATGGTGAAGATCAATAAGGTAGCATATATGTTAGAACTTCCCAAAGAATCTGTAATTCATCCAACCTTCCATGTTTCCTAACTAAAGAAATTCATCTAAAAAAATGCTTGAGAGGGTACTTAAAGCATTATGGAGAAGAAGGATTATTAAACATCATAATCATGCAATAACCCAAGTATTGGTGCAATGGCAAGGGGAAAATAAATAAAAGGCCATATGGGAAACAATGCTTAAATAGCAGAAGAGATCTTTGGGGATTAATCTGATAGGTAGGGTGATTTCTAAAAGGGAAGGGGATGTTATAAATAATAATCAACCTACGTAATAAATAAAAGAAAAGAAAGAGAACAATCTAGGAGTCACATAAGATGTGATTAATAAAGATATTATCTACCTAATTTAAGTTTAGTTGGTTTGTTGAGCAATTCAAGGTTAACTAAATTTATATGGGATTCTAGCCCACTAAAGAGATTAGAATAATCTTTCCAAATAATAGTGAAGGCTATTGTTTTGAATAAAATGGCGGGAGCAACCAAATACATGATTACAGTCCTTATTTTATTTAACAGTCATGTTCGTACATTTATATTTTGTTCTGAGTAGAATTTATCTTGTTTAGTACAGTTGATGTTAAGAGTTAGTGAATCAAAATTCTTGGACATAGGTTACGCCTGAGAAGAGTTCTCAAAGTTAGTTAGAAAAGTTGTATGTCCATTATGTAATTTGTTATAATTCCTATTGAGAATTTGGTGTTAAATTTTTAAAGATATGTCAAATCATATGAATGATAAAATCTATTAAAATTTGAGTTAACTAATGTCCTATAAACTTTGATGACAACATGTAAGATGCAAGAGGTTGCATAAAGTAATGCTGAAAGGTATAGTACCTCGATGAAATTGTTTAATTCAATTTACTCTACTGAAAGCATAAATATGGACTACAATTAAAGGCATTTTCTATATAAAGATAATAGTTATCATTAGAAGAAATGATTGGATGACTCTTCTCCCCTAAACATGATGTGATGGAAATCATACATATTTCTATTTCATTCTTATAAGTATTTGATACTAAATTTAGATTCAAAATTATTATAATGTTTAAGGTATGATAAGAATAGGTTGTTGAGTAAAAGTAGTTGATCCAAGTTTATACAAATAGTTTGTATATATTGGATTAAATGAGACTTATGCTTAATATAAGTAGCAAGAATACAAATTTGAAAATAAAGTTACATATAAAGATATATTTATCCTTTTATGCCATGTTGGTTAAATCAACATGATAAGAATTATAAAATTACATATAAAGGTATATTTATCCTTTTGATTATGAATCATATGAAACTTGTGAAATATGTTAAGATGAAGAATAACCAAATCAATCTTTGTTAAAAGAATGATGATGGCATTGAATTATTAAATCTTATACATATAATGTGTTAAATGTAATAATAATTCATAAAAGAATGATACTTGTATTTTATTATATTACAAATGACTTTTTGTGATATAGTCATATCTATTAAATGAAATATTAAATCAACAATTGAAAAAATGAATTATTATTCTTTGTAAGCAATATGTCTCTACATACTACCGCTATAGAGGAAATTTATACTCCCACTAACTATTTAAAATATAATTGTCCAAGAATAACTCTTGTTGGATAAGAAAATGTAATAGCTTAATTTTGGAAATTAGATATATAGAGATAGATATAGAAGTTGTTTACCAATTCTAGTCTAAGTACATAGATAATGTACTTAATATGTTTAATATTTGAGATATTTGATACTTGTGAAGTATTAAAGATATCCATCATTCTCTATATGGGTTGATATTTGAGTTCAAAATTATATGGATATTAAATCTTAATTATGGTCTATTTTACTTAGAATAATATCATTTTAAGATTGGAAAGGTTCCAATATAGTAATGGTTGCTAATTAAGCCATAATACATTTTTCATTTAGTTGAAATGATTAATTGGATAAGTAAGTTCTTTAGTGAACTTGATATAGTTCCTTATATTGTTTAGGATAGTAATGTGCTGTGGAAAATTATAACCATTAGTCAAGCAAAAGGAGCTGAGGTCTCATCAAAGTTCCAAGGATGCATTTAGTCTCTTTTTTTAAATTATAATGGTAATTAAGAAAAAAAATTGTAATACTTATGTAACTTGTCACTATAGAGAATCTTATAAAATTCTCTCACTAAACTATTGTCATAGCAGTAGCAAGATTGTCATATAGTGATATGGTATAAGATATTTAAACGGTTGACTTATTACAAGTGGAAGATTGTTGGTTTATGCCCTATAACCAATCGAATTGTTGTACTTTAGTGACAAAATAATTTACAAGCATATTTTATCTTGTATATATTTAGATGTATATGATAAAGTCCATGAGATAATTATATATTGCAAATGAAATTATGATAAGATGATAATTATAAAATTCATAGTACATTTATGTATTATCTCTAAATTTTTCCTATTCATTATTTTATTGAGACTGGACATTAATAGAGCATTAAAAGAATAGCACACATTATGTTTTTCCTTATAAAGGAACTAACCAATCTCATAGACTAAAGTGTTGAGATACCTAAACAAACGTGTGGGTGCTTGTTAGAGAAGAAGTTAACTAAACTAATCTCATATAAGAAATCCATTACTTATATATCTATGGATTTCTTATATGATGTTGAAGAGAGAAAAGTATTTTAATCAAGTTAGACTTGAGTATAAATTTTGAGAAACTTTATAATTAAATATGAGGTATTTAATTTATAAGAATTGATATGGGACATTTGTTAGTTCTTGCCCTAGTAATCTCATTACTCTATGTGTGATTAATCTCTTTATGACATATAAATGCTTTGGCCAGAGATTCTCGAGTAATGACCTTAATAAGAGGCTATAGGTATCATCTCCTTCTATCAAAAGTGATGAATCCTTTATTGACTACTCAATTACCTTTAAATACCAATAGCTGTACCCAATCACCACCCTATGAGCAACCTTTTCTTAAGGCAACAAGGAATAGTTTCAAAACATAGGATCAATACTCAAGATATCCTTAAGTACCTCAAGTCTAAAGATATTTGCACTATTGCTATGATGAGATTAATCGCTAACATTCGATAAATTATCCATATGATAATCTCATAGCGGGTTATCCGATGTATTTACCACTCTTAGTAAGCATCCACTTGTTAACTCTAAACATCTCATGCTTACAGTTTATAAGATCCACTGTTTGATCAAATTAAGGAGTATAACTTGTGTTAGTCTATCTAGATTAACAATATCTTGTCTTATTAATCCTATGAATAGGGATAATTTAAATACTAACATAATTACACATGATAAGAATCTCATTATTATGATCTGAAATAATTATTTCCTTCATGCTATGTTTTGTATCATAGACTTCATTAATTCAATTCAAAATTGATATCAATCCATAAATGCATGAACATCAAATTAATGAAAATTGTCTTTCGCTTTATTAATTAAAATAAAGTTTGTACAAAAGTGCTAAAGGTGATTGCCTTCAGAGCATTACTCTAACAATCTCTCACTTACACTAAAGTCAATCGCCTTTGTATCTAATAACATAGGTGGGTACATTAGAATCAAATCTCATTTGAGGAAGCGACTTAGTCAAAGGATCAATGATGTTTTAATCTATGAGCACTCTCTCAATCTTCGCATCACCTCTATCAATGATCTTCTTGATCGGGTGATATCTCTTGAGTATGTGCTTAGACCTCTGATGAGACCTTGGTTCCTTGGCTTGAGCAATAGCCCCATTATTGTCACAATACAACAATATGGAGTCTACAATGCTCCGAACTACTATAAGTTCCATAACGAACTTCTTAATCCAAACAGCTTCTTTTATTGCTTCTATAGTTGCAATGTACTATGAATTGGTATTTGAATTTGTAGCAGTCTCTTGTTTGGAACTCTTCCAACTAACTGCTCCACCATTTGTATGAAAATGTAACTTGACTAGGATTTTGAGTCATCCTGGTTAGATTGAAAACTGGCATCTGTATGCTTGCTCACTATAAGGTCTCCATCTCCATATACCAAGAATACATCCTTAGTCCTTCTCAGATATTTTATGATGTTCTTGACAGCCATCCAGTGACACTCACCAGGATCTGATTGATATTTGCTCATAACATTTAAAGCATACGATATATCAGGTGTTGTCCATAAAATAGCGTGCATAATTGATCTTATAGTATATGGGATTAAACTCATGCAAGTCGTCCCATCTTGTTTCTTGAGACATATAGATTTCGAGAGTTTTATCACATGAGTTATGGGAAGAAATCCTCTCTTGACTGCTCCATGTTTAACTAAACCTGTTTAACACTTTATCTATGTTAGTAGACTGTGAAAGACCTAGCAACCTCCTTGATCTATCTCATAGATCTTTATTCCTAATATATAAGTTTCTTCTCCAAGGTTTTTCATGGATTCAAGGTATATAATTCCTATACATGCATTCAAGGTACATAATTATATTCAATGCTATACACATACACATTACAAAATTTCATATCATTTAACATAATCATTTAAAAGTAGTATTACATCTTTACATTAACATGATAATCAAAAAAGAAAACATACAATTCCCTTTATTATATATATGACCCTTCTTTAATCAAAAGATACATTCAAAGGTACTTTTACTCTTAGCTGTTGGCCTTAGTCCCTATAGATATTCCTTGTACCTACACGGATTATCACCCGTGCTAAGCTTGAAAGCTTAGTGGAAAAAACACTTACTTTGGATGACAACTCACAGCAGTCATCTACCAAGTACACACATTCAGAATATCACAACTCATATACCATAAATTCACATTCATAAACCAAACATTGATATTTAATGCTTATGTAAACAATGATGACATACTTAGGCGAAGTACATAATGCAAATATGCTTTAGCATATTATCCATATACTGAAAATGCACATTTATAAGCTGAACATTGATACTCAATGCTCATTGATACAAATTATCAACATAATTGCTCATCATTACAATTCATCATAGCAACCCATGCAAATGCTCATCAATACCAAGTATTCATGTTGTCATGTTGAATTTCTTATTTATATCTCTTAACTTTATTTTTTGTGGTAGGCCTACACACTTTCTGTGGGTGTGGATAAAGGGTGCTGTGGATATTCAAAGATATCTAACTATTGATGGCCGAAGATATCGAACTGTGGACACCGATAGTGTCAATCTGTAGCAGCTGTATTGTAACCCTATAGGCATGCTCATCTATCCACCACCAAGACAATAGAGCAAGCACTGTAAGGTTTCCTTTAACCATTTTCCAATTTCACAATTCATATGTTGACAAGTCATATGATATACATTTCAAGTCATAAAATATATATTTGTTTTCGTACATGTAAGTCATAATTTACCACCATTTGAAGGATATCAAAATCAGACTTGTATAATTATATTATACACATATGAGTAATGAATATGCATACAAATCATTTATTTACATGTAAATTTTCTTGGAATGCATTATGCTTAACTTATATTCCAATGTTCAATCACCCAATTCACATATGGTAAGTCCTATTTCATTTATTTCTAGATGTTCGAAAATTTTCATACAAATTCAAAAAGGTTTGGATAAGATGCAGTAGAAATCAGAAACAAAAATATTATTTGTAATTTTTTCAATTGAGAGTTAAATTTTTTATTGTTTTCAATTTAGTAATTATTTTTAAAAATTAATATAAATTAGGTCAAAATTATTTTTGTTAATATGATTAATAAATGAATATTCGCATGTTATTTGATAGACACGCTATATTAGTAAAATAACATTTTGAGTTGATTTATATAACTTTTTAAAAGGTTAATTACTAAATTGAAAATTTTAAAAATTTTGACATTAAATTAGAAAATATTAAATATTAAGAATTATTTAATTTGTTAACGCTTATATATATATATAGACCACTCAGGTGGCTTTTGTTATTGCAAAGAGATTCATGTGGTCTAAATTTGGAACCTAACAGCAATTATTTCTCTCTTTTATAAATCTTTCATCAAATTTTTTAACTATCGGCACCTACATCATGTTGCTTTCTCTCAACGTTTTTCAATTATAGTAAGTAATTTCAACAAATAATTATGTTAGTTTATCAAATTATATTTGGAATTTCATGAACTTCGATATCTGGAAAAAAAAGAAGAAAAATTTTAGGTAATATAAGGTAATTCATATTCTCGTTACTCTTGGGATCAAATCGTCTGTGACTATAATTATGTGTCAACACTGTTCCGGACTTTTCCATTTACACATTGCTCCTAGTTCCACATATTTAAGTGAATGAAATCATTTAGATCAGGATTAGCACAGGATTAGCGACAATGAGGATCTAGTTCCGTTAATCTTTACGCTACAGATCTTTTTTGGAAGTTTAGAACATAACGGTGCCTAGTTAATTAATTAAGTCTAATTTGTCTTCTTCTCCTTTACTGTTTCAATTCAATGTCCAATTCTTTGAGGTATGTAATGGCAGAAAAAAACATGAAATAGGAATGGAGTTACAGCTTCAAAAAGAGTAAGCGTTACCTAGATAAGAAATTATGTTTGGTAAAAACTGCTACTACTCGTCGTACTGCATATTTATTATATTAAAGACAGACAACAAGCAGCTTGATCTAGGAAGCTAATCAGGATCCACTGCGGCTCACTGTTCCCTTGAATACATAAAGGGAATCTCCATCTACAACGCCGTGCCACCGGAGACTACGAGTGTCACGCATGATCCGCTGCTTGTGTATGAACAAGTAATCGTCTTGAGGAAGAATTTTTGTGCTCAAAAGAAGTTGCCTTAGCTCATTAACACAGGTTGAGTCCTTAATTTCCATTGGAATGCTTGCTGCATTGAGTAAAGAAGAAGTTTGCACCACTATGTGCAACTGGGATCCGGGAGGATCTTCCCTTATACGACCCATTGCCTTAAGGAACACTATGATCTCAGAGAATTCTTTGATCCCATACTCTGTTAGATAGCGAGAATGATCTTTGAGTTCAATCCCAGAAAAGAAAAGTGACATTCTTTTGATTGGAGTGCCTTCAACAATATGAATCTTTTCTTTTAAACTACCAACAGTGTCTGTTGCATCCACTTGTATTATTATCTTCTTAGATGACAAAGTCACTACGACTTGGATCTCATTGTAATGATTGTTAAATGCAGGCGGTGTAAACACAGGTTTGATGGTTAGCTCGATCTTAGTACCTTCGGTGACAATGGGGTAGTCTTCCATGTCTAGCCCATCAAACAGCTCCCAACCAGACACAGCAAGAGTTTGAGCAGTTGCAGGGATAGCAAGGAGTTGTTCTATCTTAGCCTTGATGTCAAGAACAGGTTCTTGCATACCAACTTCAAGGGGAAGTTCCTGTCCCCAAGCAATGACCGCGACTTGCATCTGTCTTTAAGATGAAATCTCGGTACCTTTTAAGTAGGTTTAAGAGTAAAACAGGTTGCTCTAGGATCATAATAAGAAGAAAAAAGCAGTGCCATTTAAATGATTATCTTCACCATGCAGGCATTTTGTACAAAGTCCATAATCATGATTCATGTGTACACCACGCATACGATATATGTTGAGGCTAGCACAACAAATGCACCTCATTCTCCGTCGTTCCTTCTCTTTCCCACAACCACATTAGAACATGAGGTGTTTGGTTTCTTGTTCTACATAAACATGAACTTAGCATGCGGTAACAAACTTTGGGGACACAATGGAGTGAAGGACTTCAGCTGGAGCTGGGAAATTATGACCATATATCTATTTGCTAATTTGATATATATGATTTAAGATTATGCACCTTTTATATTTTTCGCTAGCGTGCCTTCATGAATTTGGCTGTTACGTTCATAATTAATCACAATCATATTAACTTTTACATTTTAAAGGGCAACTTTTATGTAATTATATAATACTTAATAAGCAATACAAATTAATAATGAAAATGATACGTTGGTCTTTGACACTCCAACTTTCTTTAATCACAATTTTTACAAATTGTTCCACAATTTCACCATTAATTACTAAAATCCTCATTCGTCTCAAAAATGATGTTCAATGGTCGCAAAAATTGTATGTACAAGCATAACTAGAACTGTCATATTCAAAAGTATATATAATAAAATAATTTTACTCAATTTGATTTGCTAGCTTCACTTGGACTTTACACTATCAATCACTTGCATTGAGATTATTGCAATTTCTGTAACTCCTAAAAAATAATATAGTGGCAAGAGGCAGGCTACCTACTCACTAATGATATATAACCTAACAATAATCTTAAAATCAAGTAATAAAATATATATTGAAATTATTCAAACGTTAAAATATAAATATAATACTAAAATATACAAGCAATACTCAGCTGTCAAAATAGTCCATTAACATTGAAAATTTTATTATTACTAATGATTTATACTAAAATTATTTTATTATTACTATTTATGTTTTGCCTTCTTATTAACTGAATTAACTGGTCCTGCTCAACCTAGTAGACTTACATTTATGGTCTTTGGATTCATCTTTTCTCATTATAATCACTCACTGAGTCAAAATGAAATTAATTGTGTAAATATCGGTACAATATATCTCAATCTCTCAATCTAATCTAGTACCCCGGTATCAGTTCAATACCTAGTTATCGACACAAAATATCCCTAAGACTCAGTATACACCTATTCTACAGACAGGTACGTAACCACAACTTGCTCATATCTCAATTATTCATTAATCTATGACCATTAAATATAGCCTATTCTAGGCAAGCCACCGATTTAGAATTTTGACAATCTAATCTTGAACCATTATAAACCAGTATTTATATAATTTAATGAACGTGATTCATCTTACCCTAATATTCTTAACTATACACACACACAACTAAGAATTTAATTATCACTTTTTTCTCCTAATTGATAGTAAATACACATCATAACACGTAATAAAATATAGACACGAAATATTTTGTACCTTATCAATTATTTATTTAATAAACAAAATTCTTAAAAATTTATACATTTTAGAAATTCACATATTTAATTATTTATCAATAATTTTATTAATTACAATTCAAACTATGATTCACCATAAAATAATTTAGTAATTCATAATTTTAAGGACCATACACAATTATAAGGGTATACTTTAAGGTTATCCTTACCTGATTTTTGAACTTAATTATTTGATTGATCCAATCTACTCTCTAATCCATCTTGCGTACTTAGACATTATAATCCCTAATCCCTAATCTGGGGGTCTACCACTGAGGGCCGGAAAGTGTCACATGTCAATTGGGATGCAATTTGTAAGCCTAAGGTCGAAGGGGGCCTGGGGCTTAAAAAGATTCGATCTACCAATGACGCGCTGCTGGCCAAGCTTGGTTGGGAACTCCTCACGAAGCCCACCGCCCTGTGGGTTCGGGTCCTCCGGGCGAAATATCGCCTCGCACCCAAAACGGTGCCTTTCCAGCTTTCCCGCCCTGGGGCCTCGATTATCTGGAGGGGATCTCGACGTCCTGGTCTGTAGTTTGGTAGGGCCTTTCGTGGGCCCGCGGCGATAGGCAACGCATTCTCTTCTGGTTGGACAACTGGCTCGAAGGATGGGGCCCACTTATTCAGACTGCCACCTCTCCGGTCCCCGACCACTGTCAGTTTTATACGGTTGCGTCTCTCCTGGATGACTGGGGTGCTTGGCGGTGGCCGGAGTTTCAACGGTACCTCCCGTCTGTAGTTTGTTTGGCCCTGGCGCAGTTAGGCCCCGCCGCTTGATCTTATAGAGGGGCGTACTAGGGACACCCATTTTCGGTTGTGGGCGGTTATCCAGAAATGGGCTGGCCTGCAACGGATTAGATCATTTCTTTGGTTGGTGGCCAAACGACGCCTTCTAACGATCACCAGCGGGTGGTGCGTCATATCACCTCAAATCCGTGTTGTCATATATGTGGTCAGGATGAGACTACCATTCATGTGATGCGTGATTGTCCACGGGTGACGGCGTTCTGGAGACAGTTTCCTTGTGAGGTGGTCGACTCAGCGTTCTTCTTACATGCCGAGAAGATGTGGTTGCAGTCTAACCTCACCTAGTCCGTTCAGGTTTAGGGCACTAGGTGGGCCACCATTTTTGGAGTTGCCTGTTGGCATCTATGGCAGTGGCGCAACCGTAGTCTGTTTGAGCCTGGCTTCCTTTGGCCCGCAGAGGGGGTCCAGCTCACTTTTGTTTATGTTGACTGGATTGTGCGAGCTCAGGTGATGGAGTACAAGGTTTTTTCGGCTCAAGGGGTCCCGGTGGGCACCCTGGTGGGCTGGTCTAAACCCCCAGAGGGTTGGGTTAAAGTTAATACTGATGGGGCGGTTAAGCTCGGAGCCTCTATGGCCCTTGCTGGCGGTTTGATTCAAGATTGCCATGGGACCTGGTGCGGTGGATTTCAATAAAATATCGGTCGAGCTTTGCCTTTACTGGTGGAGCTTTGGGGTGTGTTCTCCGGCCTCTCTCTGGCCTGGGAACTGGAGTATCGTAGGGTGGTCTCCGAGGTGGACGCCCTCGAGGTTATTAATATCGTCTCTGACCCATACTGTAGGCTAACTGAGGTTTCCTTTTTGGTGGCAAGTATTTGGAAGCTTTTACAGCGGCCTTGGGAAATTCAGCTGCAGCATATTGTCCGAGAGGGGAACCAGTGCACGGACCGTTTGGCGACCCTTGCAAGCCTCCTTCCCCCAGGCCTCCGTGTCCTCCAGGCATACAAGAGCTACTTGGTAGCGATGCGACTGACCACTTGTATTCTAGAACTGTCCATTGATCTAGATGTTGTTTTTCCTTTGTAACCAAAAAAAAATTTCTATTAGACTTGAAAATTTTCAACCTAATTACCCTTAACAATCCAAAATTACTCCTTTCTTACCACTTTATTCTTAATTATTAAATTTTTCTTAATTTACCTTACCATCATAGTTACTACAATACCTTTAACTATCAAAATTCCTATTATACCTATACATTCTTTTATTATTGTTAAAATATCCTTATAGGACTCAAATTCCAATTTTACCCTTAAATATTCATATTTCCTATTTTGTTCCTACATTAATCTTAGAGTTTTTGAAGTACCCAATTTTCTTCTTTTTCTTTTTTTTTTTAATGTCTTCTTCTTTTCTACTCCAATGTCACCTTCATCTCTCCTCCTAAACTCATTCTTTTCTCATTTTTCTTGCCACTTTTCTCCATTTTTATTGTTTTCAATGACTTCAAAATTGTTGTCATAAACAATCATAACATAATTCCAAGTAGAAACTAACTTAGGATGATTGAAAATCACAAATAAAAGGAATGGAATTTTGCTGGAAAATCTTACCTATATGAAGTTCTATGCCTTTCTAGGAGATATTTAGGTTGTTAATCTCCACAATTTTCTCTCCAATCTACTACAACATAAACAAAATGAGAAAATAAAGAAGAAAAGTTTCATTTGCAAGAAAAAGATGATGTTTGTGTACACTTAGCAGCTAGAAATAAGGAGAATAAGAACAAGAGGAAGTTGTTTTCATTGATTTTCTCCCCAATTACTTGTTGCTTATATATATATATATATATATATATATATAATGGGTTGGGTTGGGTTTTACTATATACATACATACATACATACATACATACATACATATATATATACACATACATACATACATACATACATAAATACATATATACATATATATGTATATACATAAATACATATATACATATATATGTATATATATACATATATATATGTATATATATACATTGCAACATCCCACTACCA
>JANIJH010000006.1:57651827-57664411 GCA_024520975.1 Erythroxylum areolatum | reverse complement strand
AACTCATAACCCTTAACCAAATCCTATAACTTTTGATTCAATCAATCTCTTTCCATTTCATTTCAATCTCATAATTTTCTCTCTTATTTACACATAAATACTTGCCAATAAATTCTCGGTTAAAAGTCCCTGCTCATAGAAAGGTTCGGGGTCCAACAAATTCATTCTTTAATAATAACTATATAGTCCTAGAAGCAATCAAAAATGAGAAAATGTTTCTGTGTTTGTTTTATTCTTTCTCTCATTTTGATTGAAAACTCAAAAACAAGCAAAAATAAACCAACAAAGATTTGTTTTATTCGTTCTCTCATTTTGATTGAAAACTTAAAAAAGGCAAAAATAAACCAATAAAAAAACACACATGCATAAAAAAATAAATGTAAAGATTTTAAAGCAAAGAAATTTACTTCCCTTCGGTTGCCTCCTAAGAAGCGCCCTTTTGTTTAGAATCGTTGGCTCGACTCCTTCCCCTCACATGAGAAAATTATGATCTTCAGGTATTACAGTTAGCGTCACTTCCATGTGAGGTTGTTCCGGATAGGGCCTTAGTTGATCATCATCCCTATTCAGCGTCTTCCCTATCCTCAGATTCTCAATCATGACTGAGTTCATACACTCCGAAAAGATCTAAAATGTCTGTTCACCTTTTTTTTCCTCATTTTATTCCTCTAACTTGCTAAGCAAAAGTAAAGAATCATTCCTTTAACTTGCTAAGTAAAAGTAAAGAATCATTCTCAACAACAAAATGAAACTCAGTATTTACCTTTGAGCTAAAAGACAGAGATTTTTCTGCCTCGAGCTCCTCCTCAACTTCTTTGGCATAAGCAACTCCTTCAGTAATGTTCTCAAAATTCTCAAGCTCCTCATCACTCTGTAAGATTTTCATACTAACGTCTATTGAGTATACCTCAGTTTGATATGACTGTTCCTCTTCCATTTAGTTAGTTAATCCTCGCTGCCATCTCACCTATTTGCTTGCCATGCTCTGGTTTCTAGACATTATATGCATCATTTCCTGCTGGAATTGTTGCAACTACTGTTGTAGGTTCTGTTGAAATTGGATACTGTTAGTAAGCACAACATTCAGCAATTCTTCTAGAGATGTACCTGAGTTTTGACAAGAAGCTTCTGGTCTACACGGGAATTGCTGTGTGTCCTGCAAACTATCATGGAAGTAATTATGATGATTATCCCATCCATAACAAAAGTTAGGTTAATCAGTCCAAACATTATTATAGGATTGAGAATATGAGTTATAAAGAAATTACTTCTGTCCATATCGAATTTTTAAAAAATTTTATTTAATAAATCACAAACACAAAATAAAATAAAGAAAGGATCACAAAATAACTGAAAAGAAACCAATTAAAAAAATATATACAAAACACCAATTAAAATCACAAACAAAAACTAAAACACCGCATTCCTCGACAACGATACCAAAATTGATAGCGCGTCGTAACGCTAGTCAAAATAAAATAACTAAACTACTACTATAGCAGTGGTGAGTCTAGGTCAATCCTATAGAGAGTGTGTGCAAAGTTTATGAAATGAAAATAATTGATGTTTAGGTTTAGGGGGTTTTGGGTTTTTCAAACAAGAAAATAAAATGAAACTAGACTAATAAAAACAAATTAAAGAAAACATGCGAAAAATGATAAAAGTGAAAAATTCGATAGAGAACCGATTCTTTGGTTCAATCTCGGCCTACACTCTAATTAAACATATTCCTAAAAGCTATTAATCGTAGGTTAATAATTAACTCGAGTTTTTTCTTAAGTTTTGTTTAATCAAGATATGATCGTCAATTAAACCTAACCATCGAATAACCTAGGATACGTTCTCTAGATTTAATTAGGCAGTAACATTATGAATTATGAAAACCGATTAATCAAGGCAATAATCACATACGATGCATCATTTAACCTAGGTCATGTTATCCCTAATGATTACGAATCATTAGTTGTTAAACATGAATTTTAACATAACAATTATAGATTATATCAAAATTCTAGCAATGAGTTCACAATTAAAAAATTCAATGAATGCATTAAAATCATCCTTTCATAATACCCAATGGATTCATACACAAATAACCAAAAAATAATGAAATTTTGATTATCCATACACAAAACCCAAATCAATTAACACAAGATAACATAATCAATTTTTAATGAGAAAAAATAACAAAATAGTGAAATACACTTAACCCAGGTCGTCGATATCGATGTCAACTCTGAATTGGCATTGGGATGTCTAGCCCTCCACTGGTCTCTCCCAAAAAAAATGCTTCAACTCCCATTTAATTTCCCTAGCTAAAGCCCCCTTGGCTCTCATCCTGCGCCTCCCTCTCTTCTGTGTCACACAACTCTCTCCCAACCACGCTACTGTTTTTGACATGACAATTAAACTCTTGGCCTAAGCTATTTTACACGTTATAAAACCTTTGCAAACTTTTTCTCTTGAAGCGCCTTCCTCATCTACGTTTTTTTTTACGCAAATGTTGGACATCTTGGAGCTATGTATTTTCTTCATGCTTCACTATCGTTTTGCTTCTCTTCCAGTTGTTGGCTTATACACTGCTATATTGGTCATCATTAAATTCACGTGCATAGGGCTATCCCATCTCATGCCTTCATATTCTTTGTATTTTTAACATATATCTCGTTTCTTAGCATTTTGATGTCTTCTTCTTACTCCATGAAGACAAGTGAGTATTACCTTTGAAAAAAATGGTCCAATTGTTATGCTTTCAACCCACGTTAATTTCTTTGTTTCCAAATTGTACTTAAAATCAAATATGAATTAAAGTGAGTCTCTTAAGTTTTTTCATGTCAATAATCGCTAAGTGTTATGGGATAATTTCATAATCAATTAAGCACCTATCAACGAATCCAAGGTAAATATTATGGATTATAGTTGATCTTTGGTGATTTTAACTCAATCATACTTAGGTCAAAAGCTAAAGGCTACTTAAGCTTGAGAAGTTATACTGAAGATCCTAAAGAATGAGTGGAAAAGTTGGCAATAGTTAATTTGTAATATGAAGGGCATAAATTCACCTGGAATAACAATCATGATTTAAGCTAATTTCTTATGAAAAAGCTAGATAGAGCTATGGTAATCCTTACATGTCTCACAAATGTTCTTGAAAGTAAACTAAGATTTATGAAGCCCCTATTTTTAAATCATACACCCATCAAAATTATTGATTTTTTTGTAAGGTATATGAAAAGTATCCTTTTAGATTCAATAAGTTTTTTGGATTTGTATGAGGGATTTTAAGAAGCAATATCAAAAGGAATGCAAGCTGAAATTTGAGGAACCAAGCAATTTTATATATGTAAAAACTAAAAGGCGTATAACACGAGCTAAGGAGGCTAAATGCTGAAAGGGACCTAAGTACTAAATAAACGGTTTTGAATCTAAAGTGAAGCTACTAGATATTTAGTAAGAACTCTAATAGTCCTGGAGTCAATGAGGTCTTGGTGGAAAGGAAGTAGGCTTTGAAGGAGTACCTAAGCAAAGTTAAGGATCATGCCTCCTTACTGAAGTAAAGGGCCATAAATAAATAGTTGAAGGAGGGTGATAGATACACTAGATACATCTTTAAAATAATAGTTGCAAAGAGGAACTCCAAAAAAAAAAATATTATTATTCAATAAGAAAGATTAAACTCTAAGTAAGATGAATTGTTGAGTAAGGTAATGTCCTTCTTCAAGAACTCAATTGAACCCTGCCCTACAAATGTCTTTTTAGTTTAATCCCTTAAATCTTTCTTCAATTGCCAAATCAGTGAAGTGGACGCTTTGAAACTTGTTAAACCTTTAGAAGTCGTGGGAACTGTCTTTCAGATGAATGGTAAAAAAGCTTTCAGTCTAAATGGCATAACTGGATTCTTCTTTCACAAAGCTTGGATGCAAGTAGGCTTAATGGTAACTATAGCTATTATGTATAGGAAATAATTAGTTAGAGAATTTTATTGGATAAGATTTTAATTATTTATATATTTATCTATATCTTAGAATTAGTTATAAGATTGTGTATATCCCTAAATTCTAGGATATATTCTAGGGATCTTTCTTATATATATATTTTGGTAACCTATTTAACTAAAAAAACATAACAAAATTATTCTGTTTTATATGGTATCATCCATCGGCTCTTTCAGGAGAAACTTTCGTCCAAAATTTTGTTCTTCTGTAAGGGAAGGTAGCCACTAATACCTAGCCAAGAAGACATGTCATGTCACTGCTACTAGTAAAGTTTCTCAATTAGACAAATTGTTGTAACCGTTACAAAGGACTTACCAAACATTTGGGCAGGCTATTGTCTAAATGGAAAAAATTATCTAAAGTGATCTTAACTTGTTCAAACATTCTTAAAGGGAAAAGGCAAGATGAAACATCTATTGGGGATTAGACCAGTAAAAATTAATCCTAAGTTTGATGCACAGGATGAGAAAGATTCTATGGTTATGTCATGGTTATGGAACTCTTTGAATCTTGAAATAAGTGATGCCTATATGTTTCTTAGCACATTTACGAAGATTTGGAAGGCAATTCAACAAACTTACTCTAAGGTTAATGATGTTGCTCAAGTTTATGAGATCAAAACTCAAATTTCAATAATTAAGATACTCGCTCAATAATCTCTAATAAAGACTATAGTAGGAATTAGACTATTACCAATGCATCAAAATATAGTGTGCAGAAGATGAAGGAATGCTAAAACAATTTATGGAAAAAGATCAAACCTACGAATTCTTTACTAGTTTTAATGTAGAATTCGATGTTATGAGAGTCCAAATTTTAGGAAGAGATGATCTTCCATCCTTGAATAAGGCTATTGCTATGATTAGAATTGAGAAAGTGAGAAGAACTGTGATGTTAGAAATACATCCAGCAACAATTGAAGGATCT
Organism: Erythroxylum areolatum; assembly: GCA_024520975.1. Lineage (NCBI taxonomy): Eukaryota > Viridiplantae > Streptophyta > Magnoliopsida > Malpighiales > Erythroxylaceae > Erythroxylum > Erythroxylum areolatum. The sequence goes on along the minus strand of JANIJH010000006.1, from coordinate 57,659,489 downwards.
TCCTTCGTAACTAAATTCACTAATTTGAAGGAGATAAGTGTTGCACAAATTGGAGAAGACAATAGGGAGTCTTCCTTAACCAAGTCATTTAATATAGAAACCCTATATTACACGTAATATAAAAAAAACATTGCCATATAAGGGAGCAGTGTTGGAAACTAAGTGATAAGGCCAATACTCAGAGAAAAGGTGGAGGGAAATAAGCACACTTGGTGAGCTCACATATGGATAATACAAAACTAACTTAAGGTGGAGCCCAAGAGTTTAACAAATTAGATATTGAAAAATTAAGAATCCTCTTAGAGGCACTTGAGAAACCATCATCTATGGGTACAAGTCTATGTTCATTGACCTTTTCAGGTATTTGCTTCATCTCTTGTATTTTTTGTTCCTGAGAAAATAAATATTTAACTATGTGGATAATTTATTTCTATCCACTGATCATATAACAATTTCCTTTAATTATTTTATCTCTTTTACACCTTCCTCTATCCATAAAAAGATAACTATAGCTAATGGATTAGTTGCCATTGTAGATGGACAAGGAGATGTTCAATTTAATGACTCTTATCCTAAAAGATGTCCTCAATGTTCCTAACTTGTTTGTTAACATGATTTTAGTGCATAACTCACCAAAGACTCTAGATGCGAAGTTGTTTTTCTCTCCTTTCATTTGCATGTTTCAGGAATAGGGCACAAAGAGGACGATTTTACATGTTAGTGAGAGGAATGGCCTTTACTACCTAGAGAGTAAAGGAGGGCATAACAAACTCGAGATTTTTCTTCCCACTTCCTTTCTTTCAAAGTTAGTCATATCTAGTAAAGAAAAAATATGGCTTTATCATCATCATTTAAAACATCCTCCTTTTCATGTAATAAAGTCAATGTTTCCATCCTTCTTTGATAAATAGATGTTGAGTCTTTCTATTGTGATGAATGCGAATTTACAAAGTACAAACGTGAACCTTTTCTAATTAGTAATAAAAGAAGTCATACCCATTTTTCTCTCGTTCATAGTGATATTTGGGGTCTCTTTCTAGTTCCTGATGTTTCTAGGACAAAATAGTTCATATCCTTCATTGATGATTGCATAAAAATCACTTGGATCTATTTGTGAAACACAATTAAGATATTATTGCTCTTTTTTCAAATTTTTATAATATGATCAAAACTTAGTTTGATGTACAAAGCAAAAGATTTACAATGCCAAAGATTATTTCAATCAAACTCTATCAAATTTCTTCATCTTTTTTATTTTTTTTCTTTTTTTGTTATAGTGTATTGGCTTTATTAAGATCTAAAATACCAATTTACGATTTTAGCATATGTTTGCTGAATTAAATACGAACCTAGTTAAAAAGCTTCCGCTGTAGGCTTAATAGAGAACTAGCAGAACTTATGCATGGGAATGCTTCTCGACGTGTGTTATTTTGAGTCTAAGATCGTTATCTATACATACGACATAAGAATAGGAATAACTTGATGTTTGTTTCATTAGTGGAGGCTTGTATGTGTTCTGTACTATCCCTTTGCGAATAGTCGACTTTTATGAATCACTTGAGAATAAGAATTCCAAAGAAGTAACTCATTTTATAAGACTAGATATCTTTCTTGGTAGTAAGTGTTTTGGATGTGGTTAGTATTTGCTTATGCTCAAGGATAAGAGGAAGAAGTGATTTATATTTAAGAAAATATTTGCAATCCAATTCTTCAAAACTTTGAGTTGAGATTTTTTCTTATATAGGAGCTTATTTGCACTTAATTTAGATGATTTAATTTAGAAAAAGATGTAAGCTCCAAGTGTATGACAACGCAATGTCATGCCTAAGGTCATGTCTGCTTCTTGTATCTCAGAAAGAACAAAAAAAAAACAAAAGAAAAGCATAGGAATATTGTGAATGTGGGGCTAGTTCATTTTATCACTGGTCCACAAATCTTAGATCATGAGTTCCAGAGAGGTCTCCCCATTAAGGACATTCCATATTGAAAATGGGAGGAAGACATAAGTAGATTTCTCCCTATAAATTGGCACCAAGAGGGAAGGCTTAAGCATCTAAGCAAAAAAGGTTTAGTAAAAGGAGAGAAAAATAGAGAGAGAGATATATCTTCGATTAAGCTTCCAGTCGAACATTATTATAAAGAGAGAGATATCTTCAATTAAGCGTTCAATTGGACATTATTTGTAATTAAAATTAGCTATTATTTTTTAAAAGTTTAATTTCTTAAATATCTCAGTGTATCACCTCTTGTCATATTTAAAGAGATTTTGTTGTACCTATTATTTTAAATTACGGAGATATTTTGAACTACAGTCCTATAGTTTTTACTTTTCATATTGGAAAAGTTTTCTAGTTTTTACTTTCCATATTGGAAAGATTTTCTACGTAAAATTTGGTGTGACTTTTTTGATTTTATTTAGGAGTTTTTATATTTCTCTTATTTACAAAAGGCTAGAGAAATTTTATTCCGATACGTTGATGTGTGTCACCGTAAAAAGGCAAACGAGGCTTCAATTTAGGTAGCTCGGGGGCTTTCAGCCGCGAGTGTTATTGCAACCATCACCCTACAATCACCAAAGATGATCAGAAATTGCAGTCTCAACTTATAAGCTAAATCTGTTCAACAATTTGAGGTTCCTAAAAGGAACAAAAGTTAGGCCGCATTGGGAAGCTCTAGCCCCACTCGCTTGAAACACATTAGCCACAAGACCACAGACCAACGCCTTGCAGCCACTTGATATCTCAACACTTTTTCATCACTTTTTGGATTCTATATTTCTCTCTTTCCTTGCTTACTTACAGTGCCTTACCCACTCTACCTTCCCCTACTTTTCTTCTTTCCCCACTGACACAACCAACACAGATAGCAAAAACAATCAGACATGACAAGATCCTCATAAAGAAATTATGTTCAACCAAGTTTGTTCTAGCAGTAATACTAATGACTCTCCGACCAACTGGTCTCGTTTGTGTGATACATGCCGATCAGCTGCCTGTGTGCTCTACTGCTGTACTGACTCAGCTTATCTCTGTCAAACCTGCGATCAAAGTGTTCATGGAGATTCGCAACATGAGCGTGTCTGGCTGTGCACAGCATGTGAAAATGCTCCAGCAGCTTTCACCTGTCAAGCTGATGAAGCATCTCTTTGCATCAACTGTGATATCGAGATCCATTCTGCCAACCCACTAGCACGACGCCATAACCGAGTTCCGATTCCCCCATTCCCCCGCACTGTGAATCCAACCTCGACAGATCTTGAAGGGCCGAACAGAAGCATATTTAATATAGAAAATAGTATCATAACCAGCAAAACTCATGAGGAACTAGTGGAAGAAGAAACAGACTCCTGGCTACTATTTGATCTAGATGATACCGAGGACAAGATTAATAGCGAGCTCACCTACGGTGAGGAAGCAGACGAATACTTGGACTTTGCAGAGTACAATTCATGCATGGAACACCAGTGCCAAGATCATAGTAATCATCAGCAGCAAAATCCTAGTGTTTGTCAGGGGGTTAATGCAAGCGATAGTGTTGTTCCGGTTCAGTCTTTTGAAGCAAAGCGACATCTTGAACAGCAGCAGCAACAGCCACCACCACTACCACCAGTACTGCAACATAGTATTTACTTGGACAAGAGGTATGAAGCCCACAAAGCTGCTTTCATCAATGTAACTTCAGATGGTCAAAGGGTAAGAGTCCTTAACTTTTCTTTCAATTCATGGACGTTCTTATTAATATTGGATTGTTCAGTAGACGATGACTAGCAGACATGCAAGTATATGAAACGAGCTTTTATTTGTGAAGGGTTGGCTTTCGTGCTTGCTTTAGAGCCTACTTCTTTTGAAAGTATCATCTTTCTCTTGGTTTCTATGATTTTACATGTGATCCTTTCTAGATGTTAAATCTCTTCAAAAGAAGTCTTGAAACTTTATCCAGCATTAATTGTTCAATATTTCTTTTATGGTTTCATTGGAATTTGATTATGAACTGTTGCCTTCAGTTTTGCCAAACCATCCTCAACATCCACCTATAGACCTCCAAATGGAACTTATTAGATTTAACAGAAAATTCGGCAGCTTTTTCTAAAGTGTTTCAGGAAAATTACTGGTTCTCCTTAAGGTAATCGGAAATAGTGGAGCAAATGTAATTTAGTCCGCTTTCAAAGGTGACCATAAGTGGTTCAAGTTTCCTAAAACGAAACCGGCTTTTAACTTTTGCTCCTCAAGTTCATTCCTCTCAGCTCACTGGACCATCTTTCAGATCTTATGCCGTGTAAATCAGTTTAAAGATACTTTATAATAATTCTGAGCATCTATGCTGTACAAATTGGTGGTAAACTAAGTTTGAAATCCAATTTAAGCATAAAAAATTTTACGTTCGATGAACGGTTATCAACAGTTCCTTGTCCTTCTTTTCCAACAATTTCAGGTACCTATGCCGTATCCGAGCAACTACTTTCTGAAAGGAACAAGTAATGTCTCCAATACATTATTTAGGTATATGAGGGGTACCAAAGAGCTCTTCCCAAAGAGTTCACTGCTGATGCCTCTGCAATTTTCTCCATCAAGCAGAAACAGGGAAGCAAGGGTTCTAAGATATAGGGAGAAAAGAAAAGTTAGGACGTTCGAGAAGAAAATAAGATATGCATCCAGGAAGGCAAATGCAGAGACTAGGCCCCGAGTCAAAGGGCGATTCGCAAGGAAAATGGACGCAGAATTCGAAGTGGATCAGGTACTCGGCATCAGCAGCAGAAGAATATGGCTATAGAATTGTTCCATCATACTAAATTAAATCTCTCGTATATGTGACGCTACTATCAAAGCTTTTTAATGTTAATGCAATAAGAATTTCCATTCTATTCATCTTGCATAAATGTTCATTGCTACTAGTAGAAAGTCGAACTGCAAGAGGCTATGATGGCTTCCTTGTTGGACTACGTAGTGGTTCGGATAAGGACACGGTAGCTTGCTTCAATGACTGGTTTCTACCATGGCCAAAACACCCTAAAGAAAACAAAAGAGAGAGGAAAAGAAGAGATGACAAAAATCTTAATCTTTATTCCTGATTCTTAAAGAAAGCAGACTGCACTTTTATACCTTTTTGATGGGAATGGGTCAGAAAGCTGAGAATTATGTAATCTGACATGTAAAATATGACCGGGTTTAGTAATTCAGGAGTGGGGTGATGGAGGCTCAATCTCTTGCCGTATCTGTTTCTGCACCACCATTGGTTGCTGTCCCACTGCTTATCGAGGAAGCTTGCTTTTTGCTTGCCGTAACGATAGTGCAGCTAAATAAGTGGTGACTAGATTCAGAATTCTACTACTCAACAAAAAACTCGCCTTTGATTGAAGATCACAGATTTCTTAAAATTTAATCATTTGAAATGACAACTCGTAAGTTGTATCTATAAACTCATTCCCGGATTAGTTATAGATAACCAAAACCTGCCCTCAACATCTTATCTTCAGTAAAAGACTAGTGCACTTTTCACCTTTCAGGTGGGGCAAGAAAGATCCTCAAAAACGTTAAACAAAGCTCAGCCACAGGATAGGAACTGGAAGGAGAGGCTCTCTCAGGCTCAAAACCGAAAGAGTCCAAAACTTTCAGATACCCTTTTATATCCAAAGTGAGAATAAAGCTGATGGCCTAGCCCCTCATTTTCTGCGAGGCTTTGCAGCTCATTCTTGTTGGAAAGTAGAACAACTACTATAAATCAAACAACAATATATTGAAAATAGACAACGTTAGACAGAATCACACCTTACCTGACACATCCACCACTTGCCTGCCTCAACAGTCGATTCTCACAGGGCACTTAAGCTTTGACAAGCCTGGTTAAAATACACTACTGCTCCCAATTGGACCACGACACATTCATGTGCGTGGTTCGTCAAAATAATATTTTAGTAAGCTCCTGTGCAAACACGAATCCGTCATCTTTTTGTTTCCTTTTTCATGCTTGTAATAATTGTGCACTTCTGATGCTTTCTTCGGCTGGCAAATAAGTTTCTCTTGGCTGGTTTCTGTGTTTACCGTATCTGACAAGGGCTTCCATTTTTTTTAATATTGTTTTCTTTTCTTTTCCTTAGTTTTTGTCTTTTTATAATCCTTTTGCTTTTCTTTAGTAAGTTCGATTTAGAGTACCTTTGCTTTTATTTTTGACCTCTTATAGGTTTGTAGTTGTGCTACTTTCTCTCATTCATGGTCTCCTTTCGCGCCAATTGGATTTCCACTTTGGCAATATCAAGGGCTTTTTGGGAAGTACCTGCGAGAAAGTGTAGGGGCTACAAGTTAGGAGGGATGGCTTTGGATCTCGCAAATGAGACACGGGCAAGTGATTCGAAGCCTTCTGTTCTTAACCTTGGAGGTCAAATCAAAAATTTAATTCCAAGGATTGCAGTATAAAGTGCAACCTTGGGTCGTTTCACTTAATTGGAACTTGATCAATAGAACTAAGCTAACCTATATGTCATAATATGCAACCTAAATTAGCAAGTGGGGTTTTAATTTTTGGAAAATTTGACAAAAATAAGTGAAGTGAAAGAAAATGTAATGAAAAGTATTTTTCGATTTCGGGAATAGAAAAAAGATAAAATAAAAACAAAGATTAATTGATGAAAGTATCCTCTTGAAAATAAGCTTTGTCTATCATATTTCAAAACGAATTTTAATGAGAGTGAATCACTAAGTTTCAAATGGTAAACCTTAAAGAACTCTTTAAGTCCAAGGTTTTAATCAATGAATTCCATTTCTTAAAACCTTGTTGAATGCATCTTAGTGTGTGCAATGGGTAAGTTAATGCAATAAGTCATTTTGGGATCTAACATCATCTTAATATCAAACACAACTAGATAGATAAAAGAAAATTAACTAAATCACAAATAGACATATATGAGATTTCATATATTTCAGTTCCAAGTTCTATATCAACAAGTCCCAATAACACATTGAATGTTAAACACTTGATTAAACTCTAATCAAGAATATTCAACTACAAATTACAAATCCTAAACCTAGGAGTTCATAACAATGTAGCTGAACATGATTAAACTACTCCCCTTTGAAGCTCATTGAACTCTAGCCATTGCTACATCTTCAAGAGGAAAGAGGTGCCTATCCAAGCATTACTTCAGGAGAACTCACAACCGGAAACCCACTGGAAGCATCCATGGTAGCAGCTGTCGGTGGAGAAGTTGACGATGAAAGATGGAGGAGAGGTGATGATGAATGTCCGAAAGTCGAGAGAGAGAGCGAGGTGTTATGTATGTTATGAGTGTCGGCTCTCTTAACCTAATATGGTAGGTTTTAAAAGAAAATGGGTTTGGATCAAGTTGCATAGTGGGTAAAATTTCGAAAATGGTTTGGGTATTCGAAGGTTCGTCGCAGTGACAGATAAGTTCACCGTGACGAACTTTCCCTGAAAGTTTTAGCTTCGTTGCTGGTTCTTTCGCCAAGGCGAATTTTTCCCGAAAGTTCTGCCTGGAATTCTTCATACTTCACTGCGGCGACAGATTCCTTTCGCTGTGGCGAACTTCCTGTTGCACCTGTTCACATGTTGACTTGACTTCAACCTTCCTTGACTCTACATCTTCTTTTTGAGTCCCTTCTCCTTGAGTCTCCTACAATGAAAGAATGGTAGTTTGCAGTATCAATTGTT
>JANIJH010000006.1:57600286-57618950 GCA_024520975.1 Erythroxylum areolatum | reverse complement strand
AAAATGGCATACTGAGTTTTGAACGGAAATTGAGTTCGGTAGCGTACTATTTTCGTGTGGCGCGGACTCGGATATCATCCATGATATCGGATTCGGGTCCTGCGAGAGTGGGGTGCTACACTTAGTGCTTCAGCTCGAGAGGAAAAGGTAAGCAATATAAGATTTCTTCTAAAAGGAGCACCTCCACTAGTCCTATATTCCTCCATTGTTTCTGCACCTAGTTAGAGATAACCAAAAAAGGAGGTCAAAGTCCCAACAAAAATCTAACTAGTGACGATTCCTAGTTGATACCTGCTGCTTTGAGCACCTCTAGTTTTGGAGTTATTATTATGTGATCCTCCTTTTTTAAAAGGGTAATAATGCAAAGTAAGGTTCCTTTAATAGCTCCGGACCTCTTTCTACCTTCTACATGTCACATGGCTCGAGGATGATGGGTCTTGCTCAATCCTATCTGGGGAGTTTTCTAAATTTACAACAGGAGACAAGGTCCTAAACTTAAAGATGGTGGTGGAAAATCACAAGCTAAGGAGAGGATGAGCTAGATCAGCGTTACATATCTTTATGCTTTTAAGGAGATGGAACCAACTTTTGACAAAGGTAACTTTAAAAAGACATTTCCAAAAATAGAAATAAAAGGCTTAGGTAGGAATAGAAAAGGCTAAAGGACCAAAATACCCCAAATAACTCTAGTAGGAATGAGCAAAGGGAAGGAGGGATGAAGAACAAGTCAAAGGCAAGGAAAGGTCAAGAATAAAGGCAAGAGAAATTCAAGAAACTAATGAGGGGAAGAATGAGCTGGAAGACAATAAGATCGGCCCATTGTGAAGCCATTTTCAATGGGGAAAAGTTTACAGTGAGAGAAAAGAGAGAGCATAGTTTTGGCTACATCTTTAATTGTTGATTGTTTTGAATTGTAACTTTCTTCATTGCATTAAGTTGCATTCTCTAAACAGTAAATGGAATGACATAAGCAAGAAAGCAATTAAATTAATAAAGACATATTGAAAGATGGAGGAGATGGAAGTAGTTGAGACTGAGAGATGAGCTATATGGTTGACTTTGTTGGTGAGACTAACAAAATAAATGAGAGAATGAGAGAGAAGAAGCTCTTAACCAAGAAGAAGAAGGTGAATTGATATTAGGCCAATTGCCTAGGGATCTTGAACATGTTTGCATTGATCCACTTCTCATCCTCTATTTGCCACACCATATATGACATTTAGTTTCTAGAAAGCATTTCCTCTCCTTCTCTCTTCAGTTAGTCAATGGATTTTCTCTCTCTCTCCTCTCTTTTATAGAAAATCTAAAAATCGGAGCCTTTTATTTCCTTTTTCTTTTCTAATCATATTTTGTTTCTAGCTTCACAATCGCAATGGAGGGAGTTACATACATTATGTACATATTTGTCAAAATATAAATATAAATATAAACCTAAAGTCAATCAGTCTAAAATCTATTTTGTTATTTAATGACTACAAAAGAAACTTGTGAAAATATATTGGATTTAATTAAACAATTACACTTGAAACTATAGAGAGGGAGAGAGTGGAGATTATAAATCTTTTCTCGATTCATTCGAAAAGTTTAAGGTGAGGGCGTTAGTGCCACTTGGTGCTTCATTGCCACATTTCAACTGAATAAATTAGCTTGTCTCCAAAACTTATTCCAGCACAACATCCTAACGTGCTAGCTAGGTCTCTTTTCCTTTCATCTCCATTGAATTTTTTATAAGAAAAGAATTGGAATACAAAATAATTTTGATTCTCTTTTCTTAAATTTTTTATTTATGATCTTACTTACAGTTTCAACATTTTACTGAAGAAAAATAATTAAATTAATCACTAAATATAAACACATTTATAACTTTGAATTATTAAAATAATTAAAAATTGTTTCACTAATTTTTTTGAGTTTAATAAAAAAATTATCAAATAGTAATTAATAGAAACAGATAATGTGACCTAATACTATTATGCCTTTTTTATATATTAATCTTGTTAGTACAAATTCAGGGTAAATTTGATTACGCTTGAATTTTATTTATTTAACATATATTTCTTTTTATTTATAATATTTATAACTTACAATTATAAATTATTTATTAATTAATGCTGTAATTTCGATTTTGATAAACAACATATTTATTTTGGGAATGAAGATCCTCAATTTTTTTAAAAAAGGATATTAAAAATTATCAATTAATTTTATTTAGACATTTTTTCTATGATATATTATTTTAAAAATATTTAGTAAGCTGCCCAGATGAGATCTTGAATACTGTTCTTATTTATTACTGTTCGAAAATAATATATGATTTTTAAACATAAAATTTGATCACTAAATTGAACCAATCTTTTTATTAAGATGGTTATCAATTTAAGAATAACCAAACCATGTAATTGGATTGAACTAATATTTTAAAAATAAGACCGAAAATTAAATCATTAATAAGAGGTTTAAATGTTTAATGATTCAACTAATATGAGATCATCATTAAACTGGTGAATAATAAAGATTGAATAAAATTTAAAATTTTAAAACAAAATTAAAAAAAGGTATCTTGTCTATTGAAGAAATTAGAGTTTAATTAAAAAATAAGATTATTAAATGAGAATCAACTAGTTTTTTTTAGTTTATAAAAATCAATTACTTTATAAAATCAGTCAATTATTTAATAAATCGATAAGTTTAATAATAAAGATTATTAAAATAAATTAAATTGATAAATTAAAAAATTAGAAATTTTTACTGCTAAACTCGCCGGCTCAATTCAATTTTTTAATCATTAAATTGGAATATGATACGAGCAGGTTATATCAGTGAGCATCAAAATCAAATTAAAGTAGCCTAATTCAAAGTACGCAGTTTTTTTTATTTGCTTTTTTATTCTCTGGATAAATGGAACCCTGATGGACCACATTAAAACCCCTTTACCCCAAATGCTCAGCGGTAATTTGCCTCAAGATTTTGGTAAACCTAGTAGTATTATTTCATTTGGTTACACATTAACTAAAAATAGGAAGTTTGAGAATTGTTTACTTAATTAAACCAAAAATGAGTAAATGACTCCAGAAGAGAAAACTGAAAAATATTAGCTTGAAAAGAAAACCAAGCTAATATGATGGAATGAAGATCTACGCCAACACATTTCTTTTCTATTTGCAAATTTGGTATTCTGGTTCAAGCTGCTGCTGCTCCTACTCCCCAAGTCAGAATTTTAACAAGTCCATACAAGAGTCGGAATTATTGTACTTCATTGTTACAAACTATATATTCTCAACCAGAAACAGTCTACAGAGTGCACTTTGCAGCTTAGGTAGTGCAAAGAGAATGAAACATATTAATCATCCACTGGTTTGGCTTATGAATATGTTTTGGTCTCACCTAATTCCCAGTTAGATGAGCAGCTGGCTGTTGTTGGGTGATGCAGTGTATATTTCCGCCACCCAAAACAATCTCTCTTGCACCTTCAATTCCCACTACCTGAGCCAAGAAAACCAAAATAAAACATTCATTTCATAAACAACAGTGATAAGTCGTATGATGGGATGTCAGAAAGAAACGAAGAATTAAGGATTATTTGAGTCAAAAGCCCATTAAGTTTTCAAACACCAGTTCCATGCAGTATAAGACTGGTTGTGCCAATAAATATGCCATCGCGCTGGAGCTTACATGATATCAACGAATGATGTCGAGGAAACATAGAACATTTAGGAGAAGTATCTGCTTACTTTGTGATCTGGGAAAGCTTGCGAAAGAACACGAACAGCTTCCTTATCCCACTTCTTGTCTCCAAACTGTGGCGTAATGATTGCTCCATTAGCAATATAAAAGTTCACATAAGAAGCAGCAAGTCTTGTACTTGCAGTTCGTGATTTGGCATCATCATCCTGTTACAGCCACATTAAATTAAGAACATAAATATTATGCAGCATTAACTAATTTGTTCGTGCAGCCGCAAATGAAAGACAATCGATAGTCTTATGCATTTAGAATAGTTAGGAGAAATAATTTCTGGACATCAACTATTCCAAAGTGAGAGAATGGAAAATTGAAAAACTAAAGGCTTGTACGTTGGTGCAGTCGTTGTGTCCCTGTAGAGGACTAGATTGACATATATGTAGAACTTTGGCAGTTTCCTTTCAGAGAAGTGAAATGCATATAAGAGACTCCACTAAAGAGACTAGAATACAAGGAAAAAAGGTTTAACCTGTCCAAGAAGATATAGATGTCAGTGGAGTTTAACACCAATAAATTACATTTTAGTGAAAATATATCAGACAAATTAATCTCTATTCTGCAAATTATATTAGATTCATATATTAAATTTAAGATGCATCAAAGAGATAGGATCACATCTCGTGTAATCCAATTGCTAACAATTCTGCCTGTTACTATTGTCAAAACAGCGAAACAATGACTTTGGTACTTTCAAGTATCTTTTCCTGATCAAGGTCTCAGTTGAGGAAGCGCATTCGACGGACATAGTTGTTGGAATTTCAACAAAGTGAGAAATCCCACAATTGCAGAAATCAGATCAATTTTCAGGGATTTTGATACCTCCATTACATGTTTGTGGGTGTTGGAAGGCCTAACTTGCAATTTACTTCTAAACATATGTCAAAAGTCAATAACAGACTTATAAAGTTCTTACTTGCATAACTCCAGCAGCCTCTTCTTCTGTCATATAAAGTGGTCCAGGCACGTGGAGTTTAATTATCTGGAATTTCCTACCATTAGCATCAGTTGCCTTGCTGAGAACATCAAAAGCTTCTTTGGATCGTTCATACTGAGGATCTTTTTCATCATCAGTCCAGGACAATATTACAACACCAGGTCTCACAAAGCAGCACATATTGTCAATATGACCGTTAGTATCATCATCACCTGTTAAAAACCATTTAAAGAATGTCCATCATTTTTGTATGTGAACCACAGGAAATTTACTGATCATGTTAATCTACAAATCACTTTTTAAGTGAAGAACTGTTAAAAACAAGACAAGAACAAAGTATGGAATAGAAACAATATAACTTACTAAAGGAATCTGCCAAGATATCTTATTAAGCAGCAGTCAATTCCAAATGTTGCTAGGCAAGATCACGGATGGACTCTTCATTATGCATGTTCTTGCTCAAGCAACAGTAAACATAACAGTCTCATTAAAGGGAAGCTTCAGATCCCGGGAATTGCATGCAGATGAATACAAGATTACATAGGTAAACCAACAGAAATTTAGATAGTACATTAACTAAAGCAAAGATGGAACAAGCATTAATCAGCCTTCAGTCAACGAAGAACCCAAGAAAGAAGAAAAAGGAACTGTATGGTAGTGAAAAATGGTTGTGAACAGTCAGATCTCAGTAAGCATTTCTCTGATCAATATAATATTGGTCTAACTAGGTTAGTCCAGAAAGTTAAGCTATCAGGGTAAGGCTTCAAAATAGCTAGCAGTTCTGCTCTACAACTGTTTGATTCATTTTCACTTTGGGGTCTTCTTTCCCACTATTTCTTGACTTGTTTCTTTATCCAATCTGCATCAAGTTCTCCATACGACAGCAAGCTCTTGAATATACTAATCATTGAACCAGACCAGGTAAGAACACGAATTTATGCAAAATAAATAAGTTTTCCTGGACTAAACTGAGAGCTTGCAAACAAGAACATGAGGATAACGTATGGGGAAAATGACAATCAACAAATAAATTACGTAATGAGCCTTTGGTTGGAATCATATTCAGAAGTCCAGAGCATTAGATCGGGAATCATATTCAGAAGTCCAGAGCATTAGATCTAGAGCTAAAGGCAATGAATGAAGATGTTGAAAAGGTTCTTTCTACATCAATGGCTATCTCATATCATGTGCATGTTACACACAGCCAAAAGATGCTAATAAGAAGTTAGTCTCATACAGTGTGCTATAATTTCTTTGTAAATCCTTCCCTAGAATGATAATTGCAGTTTTGATTGGTCAGAACTTACAAGTATTGTTACATAAGAAATCCAACAAATATTGACTCACAATAATCATGGGGATGGTGGTACAACTCTTTGGTTTCTCACATCAAGAATGAACAGAAAAGAATTAAAGCCATGCCAAATGTACTGAGGTATTTGGATACAAAACTAACTAATCCTAAGATATCCCTACAAACTAGTTTAGCAAGTACAGAGATTCCCATTTCCAATAGTCTACATCTGAGAAATTTTAGGTTTAAATGTCCTTAAAACAACTTAGTATATCAAATAAGTCAACATTTAGATTTCAGCATAATGTGAGCTGTATATTTTTTATGGTGATTAAAGATTTTAACCTATATAAAGCAAGCATTCCAATTCAAAACAACATAATCAAAATACGATGTGAAAGTTGACCATTGTTGCTATTCTAGAGATAATTACCTGATATCCTAGAGATAATTAGCTGATTTTCTATAAATTAGTATGTGAATTAGTGATATTTAATTGTTTAGAGAATAAATAGATTCTCCTTGATTTAAGGAGGTGATTAGGACACCTTTTTTCTATATATTTCCTGCACTATTCACAAAAGATCAAGGAATAATTACTTTTCCCTGTTTCATCATGGTACCAGTCAGGGAGAAACTCCTCATTCTTTAGTAAGGATTTCAGTAATTCGAGTATAACTAATCCTGTTGTTACAACGGGAAACGCACAATGCAACTATATGATCTTCTTGACTTGAACTTGCCTTTTCAAATGACAAACCACAAGTCAAGCGGCCAAAATTACCTAGAATGGGCGATAACAATAAAATTGGCCATTGATGGTAGAGAAGAACTCAACCATTTCACTGGAGAGAAAAACAAGGTTGGTTTAGGATGATCCAAATATAGAGGTTTAAAAATTCTTTAATCACACCTTGGTTGCATAATTCAGTGTAACCTGCAATCAGAAAACCCCATATGGTTTTGCCAACAGCAAAAGATGTATGGGATGTGGTCCGAGAGAAGTATTAAGATATTGAAAATTCTTCTCAAATTTTCTAACTAAAAGTGAAGCTATGGAAGGCCAAGCAAGGAGACTACAACATTACTTTGTTTAATAACAAACTTGTAACCTTGTAAGAGGAATTGGGCCTACATTGTGAAGATGATTGGGACTGTCCAAGTGACAATGTTGGACAAAAAAAGGGAAGACAATGATAGGGTTTATGTTTTTCTCGTAGGATTGAATCAAGAATTGGATAAAGTTAGAGGCCAAATTTTGGGAAGAAAGCCATATCCCTTTATTAGAGAGGTTTTCTCAGATGTCAGGAGAGAGAAGATAAGGCAAAGAGTGATGCTTACAACATTAGATCAAAGGTTGAAGGTTCTGCACTTATATCTAAAGGAATAAAAGCTGAGGGAGATAGGAACAACAACAAAGGCCTTAGTGTGATCACTATAGATGTGATTCACACACACTGGAAACATGTTGGAAAATCCATGGAAAGCCAAAATAGTGGAAGAAAAAACAAATCAAGGTAACAATATTGAATCTGAGTGAAACATTTTATAACATGCAACCTTTCACAAAGGAATAGATAGAGCAAATCTGTAAAATCCTTTAGTCTCAAAATTTCTCTAGTTCAAAACCTTCTTGTTCTTTGGTTCAAAAAGGTAATTATTTAGTTGCCTCTTGCTTCAATTTCAATCCAGATAATTATTAGATAATCAATTTTGGGCAACAAATCATATGATTGGGTCATCTAAATTGTTTTCTTTCTATAGACCTTGTGCAAGAAATCAAAGAGTAAAAATAGGAGATGGTTCCTTCTTAGCAATAGTTGGGAAAGGATCAATTGTTTCCCCTAATCTTATAGTTATATTGTTCTTTTCATGTTCCTGAATGTCCAGAAACTTCTTGCCAGTCAGTAAAATAACTCTTGATCAAAATTATCAAGCTAATTTTCCTTCATCTGATTGTCAATTTCAGGCTTTGAATATAGGAAAGATGATTAACAATGCTAAATAATTTGGAGGTCTCTATTTTTTCAAAAATGGTTGACTCAAATAGGCAATCTCACAGAACTTGTCTCAATTCTATTTCAATACTTCATGAGAGTAAAATTATGTTATGGTATTTTAGATTAGGATATCTAAGTTTTCAATAGATGATATATTTGTTTCCAAAGTTTTTTATAAATAAAGATCCAGCTTTATTTCAATGTGACATTTATCAAATTATTAAACATCATCAAACATGTTTCCTAGCACAACACTACAAGGCCACAAATCCTTCACTATTATCCATAGCAATATTTAGGGACCTTCAAGAAAAAAAACAATCACTGGAAAAAGATAGTTCATAGCTTTCATTGATAACCATACTAGAATTACTTGTTCATTTTTCCTTAATGAGAAATCAGATGTTGAAAGCCTACTTCAAGACTTTTATACAATGATCTAAACAGTCTTAAACCAGAATTCAAATTTTGAAGTGAATATTTCAATAAGATTTTAAGGATTTCTTTTGCTGAAAAAGTTATTGTTCTTTGAAGTTCATGTACTAACACCCCATAACAAAATGAAATAGAAGAAAGGAAAAATAAAAATCTGTTAGAATTGCAAGATCGTTAATGCTTTCAACTAGTGCTCCTAAGTACTTATGGAGTGAGGCTATCTTAACAGCTACATATTTGATCAATAGGGTGCCTTCAGAAGTTTTAAAATTCTAAACCCCTCTTAATTGTTTTAATAAATGTTCTCCTTCCTCTCGGTTATCACATGATCTTCTATTTAAACTGTTTGATTGTACTGCATTTATTCAAATTCATTACAACAATCAGGGTAAGCTTAATCCTAGAGCATGAAAATATGTTTTTATTGGTTATCCTTTGACTAAAAAAGGTTACAAGTTCTTTGATTCGATATTCAAAAGATTTTGTCTCTATGGCTGTCATCTTTGAATAAAACTTTTGTCTCCCTCACCTCATCTTCAACGGGAGACGTGCCCCGAAGATTTTTTTTTTTATATTCACAAGGAAATAAGATTATGGTCAATACAGACAATGATGTAGATAGTTTCTATAATCCTAATTCAAAAATTGATGATGTCTCAAATAATAAAAACTAAGATCCATCTTCGATGCCCTTACAAAGTCAATCTCAGGAAAGAGTGAAATGTTTGCGAGGAAAGATGGACATTGTTTTTAAGGAATTTTTTTTCGAGAAAATATCCAAAATGACATAAAAGAGCACAGACAACTTGCAACATGATTAAGAATTTAACCCAAAAATAAATCCAAAAATTGAAGACCAACTAGGTAAATCTCAGTCTCAACCTATTCCTATCGAGCGAGGGCCTCTTTAACCAATACCTATTCCAAAGTCAGATAAAACCTTAGATTTATCCATTGGTCTAAAGAAAAGTTCAAGAACTTGTACTAAATATGCTGTTTGAGAATTACTTCTAGATTGTCCAATGTTTCTATTTCTAATAATATACAGGAGGCTCTAAATATTCATAAGTGGTGGGATACAATCTTATAGGAGATGGGAGCTTTGGAGAAGAATAGAACATTGGAGAAAGTTGGTCTTTCGAGAGGTAAAACACTAATATCCTCTTTGAGCATTACTTCTAAATTGTCCAATGTTTCTATTTCTAAGAATATACAAGAGGCTCTAAATATTCGTAAGCGGAGGGACACAATCTCATAGGAGATGGGAGCTCTGGAGAAGAATAGAACATTGGAGAAAGTTGATCTTTCGAGAGGTAAAACACTAGTTGGATGTAAATGCGTATTCATTGTGAAGTACAATTATGCAAGATCACTTGAAAGATATAATGCACACCTAGTTGCTAAGGGGTTTACTCAAACACATGGCAATAACTATTCAAAAACATTTTCACCTATAGCTAAGTTAAATATTGTGAGAGTGTTGGTTTCTATTGTAGTTCATTTGGATTGGTCTCTACATCAACTAGATATCAAAAATGCCTTTCTAATTGGAGATTTAGAAGAAGAGGTCTACAGGGAGGTTCCCCTAGGATTTAGTGAAAGCTTCAGGAAAAGGATGTGCAAACTAAAAAAATTCTTTATATGGCATGAAACAATTACCAAGGGTCTGGTTTGACAAGTTCACAACATTTATAAAGTCTCAAGGTTTCTTACAGGGACATTCTGACCATCCTCTATTCATAAAAACTTCTATCGAAGGGAGGATTGCGATTCTAGTTGTATATGCAGACAATATTATCCTCATTGGTGATGATTTTGAGGAAATAGAAAATCCAAAAAAGAATTTCCCAAAGGCGTTTAAAATTAAAGTTGGATACTTCCTATAGATGCAAATTTCGATCTAAGAAGGGCATAATAGTCGCCCAACAAAAGTATATCCTAGATCTTTTAAAAGAAACTATGATGAGTGGATGTAAAAAACAAGATACTCCTATGAAATTTAAGGAAGGTGTTCCAGTGGATACACGTAGATATCAACGCCTAGTGGAGAAGCTAATTTATTTATCACACATTGACCAAATATTTCCTTTGCTATCAATGTTGTAAGCTAGTTTATGCATATTCCCAATGAAAAACACTTGGAGGCAGTGTTCAAAATTTTAAGATACTTAAAGGGAACTTCAAAGAGAGGATTATTCTTTTAAAAAAGTGATCAACAAAGAGTTGAAGCCTACACTGATGCAGACTAGACATGGTCTCTTAGTGATAGAAGGCCTACTCCTGAGTATTGCACCTTTTTGTGGGGACATTCAATAACCTAAAGGAGTAAAAAAACAAAGAGTGGTAGCCAAAAGGAGTGCAGAGGCAGAATACATGACAATGGCTTACAGGATTTGTGAAATAATATAGCTTAAAAGAGTAATGAAAGAACTTAAGAGACCAGGGAAGCACCTAATGAAGTTGTCCTATGATAATAAACCAGCTATCAATATCACCAATAATCCAGTTCAACATGATTGGACAAAACACATGAAAATTGATAAGCTTTTTATAAAAGAAAAACTTGAAAGTGGACTTATTTGCTTATCATTTGTACCTATAACACAAGAAGTTGCTGATGTCTTCTTCAAAGGGCTATTAACGAAAACTTGTAAGTTCTTCATAGGCAAGTTAAGCATGATCAATATCTATGCACCAACTTAAGGGGGAATATTGATATTCTAGAGATAATTAGCTGATATTCTATAAATTAGTAGTTGAATTAAGAGATTTTATTGCTTAGAGAATAAATGGATTCTCCTTGATTTAAGGAGGTGATTAGGGTTATACTTTCCTATATATTCGTTATACTATTCACAAATAGGTCAAGGAAGAATTTTCCCTCTTTCTTCAACTGTACATTAAAATATACATATGAAGTGAAAAAAAAGGCATTTGATAGAAGATGCCCCAATCACTAATATATGAACAATATAAAGTAGGAGAATCTATTGCCAACCATGGATTAATGTAGGAAAGAAATAATCCACCCTATAAAGTACAAGCATGATGCAAGAACATAGATTAGAAGATGATCAAAATTATTAAGGCAAATTTAATAATTGAGTTTTAATTGTTGACTTGATCTAGAGGATACCTTAAATTTTCATTACTTTATAGTTTGTGGCAAAATCCTACTCATAAACAGGCCATGAATGTTGTTTACACATTTGTTACAAGATGCGGAATTTAACATGAACTGGAATTTTATGCCTCTTCTAACCTCTTTTCCCTCTTTCTCCTAAACTTCATGTTTCTCACTCTTTTATTTTCTCCTCTTTTCAATGTCCTAGTTCTTCGACTCTATAATAACAAAATGTTAGGCAACTCATCATTAGGTCTTAGGTTCCAGCTGCTTTTCATCTTCATTAGGGCTTTTCTTGTTTGACATCCTTCACATTGCAAACAAACTATTTGTAAGTCTCTTTCCTAGGAGGAATATTCCGACCAAAAGTAAGGGAGATAGAAAAGAGAAAGCTAGACAAGTTTCACAAGTTTCACAATCTTAAATAAAGAAATCAATTTAATAAAGGTTTAGGATTCTAAATTGGAATCTTAAAGAAAATCTTAAGTTAAACACGTGTTATTAAGAGGACACAATGCCTTAATTGAGAAACAAGACCCAAAAATAGATTCAAATGCAGTTGCATACCATATAACCCTTGAGGCAACCAGATAATCTTCTGGACCCCAAGATATGCCTTAAGTTCATCTTCTATTTGTGCTCTAGTCAAATGGGGATTCCTGTTTTTGTTTAGGAGGCACTCCTCAGTGGTAAGGCAAGTCCCTAAAAGAACAAACATAGTATCATAAATGAATCCAAAGGTGGAAAATATTTAGTAAAGAATAAGGGAAATTGCAATCTATTCGAAGATTTTGCAATGGCAGAAAAGGAAGCAATTTCTATACTACGCGATAAGCAAGAACACATGTAAAAACCAACTTAAATTGGATCTAGAATCTTAGGCCCTCCACTCTTGCAACTTCCAATCCACCCAATCTTAAGCTATCTATGAAAAACATGTATTATGAAATATCATCTTGAGCATGACTAATCAAGGATCATATCAATTTCACAAATTCACATAGCTAGGAGACCAGTTTTAGGTTTATAAAGTTGGAATGTAGAAATAAAGAAGAAATCTATTATCTTGCATAGATCAACAGAAGATTTCTAAACTTCTATAGCTTTGTTGTTTCTAAGTTGACATCACATTACCTAATGAATTAACCAGAAATCCCTACACAGCAACGAGACTAATCCAAATAAATTGTCAAAAACTGTTGATTTAAGATTGCGAAAAGTGCAAGATGAAAAGAATAATGTGATATATTGCCAAAATTGTAACTAGAGGTGCATACCTTCTCCATCTACATGAATGCTTCCACCTTCAAGAATCATAGAGTTGTAAAATCTCGGAACCTTCTCAATCTCAAGAATCTGACAAGATATCTAAATTATTGTTAATTTTCAGAAAAAACAAAATATTCATTGCACTTGAAAAGTAAAACAACATATAATACAAATTGTTTGAACAACCATAATACGACCTTCCTTGCAACAAGTAGGTCATGACTCCAGTCTTTGTAACAACCATCATCAACACCTATGATTAGCAAGGAAAGATAATTTTAGAAAAAGTGCCTACCATGAAAATAGACTTTTTCTACCACCAACAACACGATAACTCAAAATTGGTTTCTTAAGTTAGACCATGACCAGACATGTATCTTGTAGCACTACTGATCATAATATTACAAAGATATATGCAAGCAGGTTCTTTTATACAACTACATGCATGAATGAGTCAACCACTAAAGCAGGACCATATCATCCAATGTCTTATCTTCAAGATGGATTTATTTACAAAGGCAAAAATTGTGTATCAACAAAGATACAAAAGATAGTTGTTGTATTTGACTCTCACCTCCCCAACTATTAAAAGTCCAATCAATTCCAGCAACCATTGGCTCTGGAGGAGCAGAAATTGAAGCACTTTTACTTATTACAAACTACAAACAGAAACAAGGCATGTAAGGGAACAGTAAGCATAAGAAATTCAACTGAACAAAAATATAATTATGTAATATGTCCTATTAAAAGAAAAAGAAAAGGAAAGAAAAGAAACAAACACTCACAGTTGGTCCAGTATCACGAAACCAAGAATCATTCATACTCATCTCTATGACCCTGATGTTTTCTGGCAGCTGATTTCGTGCATTTTCCCACTAAGAAAGAACTTAAAGTTTTAAAAAGGGAAATCAAATCTCATTAAAGCAAGTATATCAATGCTAAAAATGCCAAGTAACCTGAGCTGCACTTGCACAAACTGTCACGGGCTCAAACCTTGAAATTGCAGCTGCCACCTTGGCAAAAACTTGTTGTGCATGTACTGCATTATCTCGCCAGTTATCTGGGCGTTCCTGCACCACAAGATGAATTTATTTTTTTTTACTAAACCAGACATCAACCACTTTTATAGAGAAATATGCGTGAAGTTCACATGCAAGAAAAGAATGTGAGAACGGTTTCCAGTTGAGAACACTGCCAACTTATTCAGCCACAGAGACAGGAATGGAAAAGTGAGTTATAGATCCCCAAGTCCTACAAGAAGAACAAGCGCAACTCTACCTGAATCCTTAAACAGGTTACTGGGTTTCAGAACAAACTGTTCAACCAATAAAACAACAAACTAATTTAGCAAGATGCACATAAAGACAGTTGCTTTTTGTGTACAAGCATGTTCATTTTCTACAGAAGTGAATAAATCATGCTAAAAGCAAAAATCACAAAACTTTCGAAGCTTTGATAGGACATATCAAAAAGAACTAAACCTCTGTGGCAGAAAAACATTATGAAATCAAACTGAACGGCTAACAGTATTCGTACACGAAAAAGATCACGATAATTCAAGAATACATATTGTTATCAAACATGTAGAATTATTACAAGCACTTCACCTCGTACAATCAGAAAAGGTGAACCCTTAGCTTAAGTATATCTAACATAAGCCAAACAGAACACCCAGAAAGCATAAAACATCATCAAACTACCCATAAGCCAAAACAAATGATTCAGAATAAACTTTCTGCATCGGCATAAACTAAAAGAAAATGGGACAGGAGAAAACGTAGACATAAATAAGTAGATAGCGAAAAGATAGACATACAGGCCAACCCATCCAAGTGCGTGAGTGGGGCTCCCACTCTGCAGGCATGCGGTATCCATTGCCAACTGGGTTGCCTTTCATGTCCACCATTTCTGTGATGCCTCAAACTAAACTGCACACTTAAGTTCTCTTCAGTCTGAAGAGTGGGAGAACTTACCGGCGTCTCGAGAAAAAAGGTTTCAGACTAAACGACAAACTGCAATGCCACACACTTAAGTGCCACACATGACAACAGTAATAAATCTTTCTGCGTTTGGTTATTCCTCGGTAGTTTGTAAGGTCCTTTTGTACACTATTTTAAACATCGGAGATTGTTTAAAGAATTAATGTCTATTGTCTTAAATGAAACTTCGATGGCATTCGTTTAAAACTTAAAATTAGAACTTTATCTTTTATTAGGTATTTTTTAATTTGAGCATAAATTAATTTAGATATGAATGGCTTAAAAATATTTTTTCATAATTAAAACTCTCTTAAAGTATCTCGTAAATAATAAAAAAAATGTCTATAATATATTATATAATAAATAAGAGAAAATATTTAATTTAATAATTATGATTATGATACAATCATCTTACTAAATTAAAATGATTTGCACAATAACAAGATAGAAAGCGTGTACTTGAAGTTGATTTTCATCCACTAAGAAGAAGGTTCGTTTATCTTTTCTTTACAGTCGCACGCAAGAAATCTTTGCAATGTCTTACTCGAATTTTGTATATTTAATTTTCATTTGCTTTTCTACAAGGGTTTAGTAGCAATCCTATTGACAACTTATGAATTGCGAAACCCAAGGATCCAAATCAGAGAGTAAACTTGGTTCTCATTTCCTGAAAATTCAGTGGTTAGCTCAAAAAGTTTGCTATCCACGAACTGGTCGTATGGCTAGCCATTAGGATCTACACCAGCATCAACACGAATACATGCACTTAAGATACCAAACCTTTCATTTGTGAAGTTCTTTCTCTTTCATGGTACAGTATAAAATACTACACAAGCTGCCCGGTACTTGCCAGAGTGACAAAAACACTATCACAGCGCCCAGAAACATTTATATGCAGAACAAAGATGATGATGTGAAACTAGGTGGGTTGAGTTGCAGAAGGTCCAAGAGAAAGTTTCGACAAAGCGACAGGTTCTCAAAAACATATATGAAGCAACTCCTCAACATCTTGCATCAACATATCTATCAAATTCCCCAGACCACAAATCAACATCTACTCAAAGAAGTAAAGCACATAACAACCTATATGAATGTCTTTTATTCTTTTTGTTGCTGCAGACATTTGACGCAAATAATTAGAGGCATAGCATATTAGCATTGACAAAGCAAAGGATAAACTAAACAGGCTGGAATGCTCGAAGATTTTTGCCAAATTGACTGAAGTTTTTTGTTGAATGAGCTTTATCCTTTCTCTTTCTGATCCTACTATGCAGGATCTTGAGAAATTTTGCTGAGACAGATTATTATTATGCAGTACCTTTACATTCTATAAGTGTTCAGTTACTAACTAATTAGCTTCTACTTATCTAGCATGTGGTTTATTAGCTGTAGCGACAGATGTTTTTAATATGAAAACAGCTTCCAATCCTTTGTGTTATGCTACAAGACGCATACGAAAAACAGGCATTTTCCCCGTTGGTGTATAAGATCATGTCTCATACTAAGATCTTAAACAAGTCAAAATTTTTGGGATATTGGGAAGCAGCAATTGCTCTAAGAGAATCTAATGTTGGTGGAATAACAGTTTTCTTTAACTTTCTAATCTATTCCAAATATAAATGCTCTGCAAGAATTCGTTCTACAAGGAAAAAATGATTTCCTAGTCCTAAACAACAGTTTCACCAAGAAAACATCAGCCAATAATGATAGTTCAGCAAATAAAGCTCTCTTACACAGCAGTTATGGTGTATATAAATCTCTTGAACACTGGAATAAAATGCCAAAAAGATCCCATTTTCCCGCAAACTGCTGAACAATACAGAGAAAATGCTGAGGGCTGCATGATTATGGGAATTTAGGGCCCATTACCCTCTCTCAATACTAACTTTTTCATAATAAACAAAGACCACAAGAATTCAGCAACAGGAGCAGCATGCATACACTCAAAATAAAGGTCCACTTAGATTAAATTGTAGGTTATCCACACAGAATTTAAGAGAGACACTTATATTATTACATGAAGAAAATCATATCAAAATGGTCTGCACTGAAAATTCTCTCAATATTCATAGAATTCAAATGCATACAAGCAACCCTCAATGTGTCACATTCTTCTAATCATTATTCAGTAGAACAACTATAAAATTTTATCGATCGATCCAGCAAAACCAATCAAATGTCACCAACTGACAAAATTTTGTGGTGTTGCTTCATTAGTGTAAGGAAATGAGCATCCAGAAACAAAGTTCAAAAGGAAAATTTTCAGAAGCAATAACCATTCTCTGCTCTACCATCCAGTATGAATTTCATAAATTCATGAGGATACATGACAATTCAAACATGTGGCTTTACCAAACCTTGTAAGAAAACCTGGATCTCTGCAGATTGTTACTTTGATATTTTATCTGCAGATGGTGAAGTAGTTTCGAATGATGAACTCGATGGCGAAACCATTCCAGTGGACGAGTTAATTGGAGGCGAAACCTTCCCAGTAGGCGAGTTAATTCGAGGCGAAACCTTTCCAGTAGTCGAGGTAATTGGAGGCGACCTTTTGATCGACGAAGCAGAGTTAGCATGCTCTTCATTCTCAGCAAGTTGGCGAAGTTGCTCTTGAAGAGCACGTACCCTGTCCTCAGTCTTTCGAAGTTTTCTCCATCTATAAGTAAACCAGAGGCCTAAACCACCATATACAACAATGTAAGAAGCCCACACATAAGGATAAGTTTCTGCATGCTCTTTGAGTTTTCGATATCGGTCAAGAACGTTCTCAGTCAACCCAGAAGGGACATTAGCAGTCCGTTGATCTTCTTCTGCTCTCACTTCTTTGGATGCCGACATAGTTAATAAAAGTCTATAGGTGCTGCAAAGCCAACAGAAATCAATCAGATAGCAATTAGGCAAGAACTGTATTCACCAACACAAAGGACCAGTCTTTTGGAGTAGGATAATAATGGGTGAGGAGGAAAACAAAAGCTGGGCATCAAACCTGGAGGTGTGAAAGTGAGTATGACGAATATTTAGTGATTTCAAGATGCTTAATTGATCGAAACGCGAGATCTAAATATAGAGTGAGTTTGCGTGCATGGGCTGGGATTTTCGTCGAACAGTTGGCAGGCTCTCAAATGAATGATATTCAGACCTTGCACGTGGGGAAACAAGAAATTGAGAAAAGAAAAAAGAAGTAAAGAAACACCCGAGAAAGAGCAAAGTATATGAAGAACAGCGGACTAGAGTGAAAGGACGACGGTCGTCACTCTCTCGTTCTCCGACGAGCAAGTGGTTTCTTTGTGACAATTGAAATGATGTGCTCAGTTAACTCTCCCTAAACGCGGCGTTGCACAATTTCTGTCCAAATAAAAGTTTGTATTTTAAATAGCTTTACGCCAATTTTACGAATTTAAGATTAAGATCCCTTGCTATAAGTTTTTGCTTTTCCTTTCTGATGGCCAATATTTTTCTCAAAGTTCACTTGCAACCTTCATATATTTATCGCTTAGTCCAGTGTACCAAGCGGAATTTGGTTTTACTTTTAATCAATGTTATGAATACCGTATGGGATTCGATATCGGATTGAGCTCTGGAATGGAACTATATCAGTACCGATTGGTACCAGGTACCGTTTCAGAAAATTTTTTAAATTTATAAAATAGTCCGTAAAATTTTTTAAAATTACAAAATAGTCTATATTGGTATATTATACAGTTGTACTGTATAATGTCAACTATGCTTTCAAAAATTTTAATAATAAATAATAATGACAATTAATATGAAATAATAATAATTTTTAAATATTTTACATATAAATAATAATCACAATTAATATAAATAAAAACAATTATCATCATACAATTATAAAATTAAGAATAATACAAAGTATTTAAAATATTA